>CATIWF010210727.1:0-26740 GCA_949630135.1 Balakata baccata
TAAAATAAATATATTTATAAATATGATTATTATAAAATTCAAGTTTATTAATATAAAAATTAAAAATATAATTAATTTGATGAATTTAATTTTGTAATATAAAGTATAAAATTAAATTAATATAATTAATTATATTTAATAATATAAATATAATTAGTTTTATTATCTTAATTTCATATAATAATAATAATAATTCATTTGAGACAATAACAATAAGATAATAATAATAATAATAATAATAATAATAATAATAATAATAATAATAATAATAATAATAATAATAATAATAGAATTTTAGCCTTCCTTGAAAAATTGATATAATTTCTTTTGTTCTTCTGTCAAAATTGATGGATCTACTTACGTTAATTGGAATGTCAGTTTTTCTTTCTCACGTTCTTATTTTTTACGAAAATTGTTACTTTTAGTATTAATTAATTTATAACAATAAAATTCAATTTATTTAACAATAAAAAATAATTTAAAATTTTAATTATTAATATTAAATATAATATATTAAAATATTAATTGGATTCCACCCATTGAAATTGTACGAATAAAATATGTTTAAAAGTGTAAGTAAAATTTTAATAATGTATTACCATCCAATTGAGGGAAGATGAAATCCATAGGAATTTCTGCTCAGAAATGTGGGCCACACATTTTGTTTCGAAGACTATTAGAATTAAGGTCCACTAAATATGATTAATTATGTCTACTTAATTGCTCTTATTATTATTTGCTTTTGAAAATGGAATTTACTAATTAGCCATAGACGTGAATATTAAATTTACTGTAAGTAAAAATTATTAAAATTGTGTAGATTTAATGATTAACCTTACCCAAGAGAGTGTGGTTTGAGTGAAAAAAAAAATTGGATGAGTTAGATATAGAATTCGTGTAGTTTAATAAAATGTTTCAAGTTCGCACTTTAGTTATATAAATACTTTAAAACTCTTGAAAAAATATTTTGTCTCCTTTCATGATTTTATTGTATTTTGCTGTCGTTCGTGGTTCTATCCGATATGAATAAAATTAGTCTTAGCTTATTTTACATATAAACTGAAGTCGTCTATAATTTTGCACAAAAAAATCAATCTTAATAATTATGAATTCACTCTTACTTAAAATCATTCCGAAATTAAATCCACTATGATTAGAAAATTTTACTTTATTCTTAATTTAATTTGAACGTTCATTCTTAATTTAATTTGAACGTTCAACATAGAATTCTCACTAACATTCTCTTTTAAATGGCTTTAGCCCAATAATTACTGTTTAATCTAATGTTTTGGTTTTTAATATAAAAAAAACTTTGGTTTCTTACTAATTTTCCATTGAGTCATATACTTAATCTTTTAATTATAATCTTTATATTTATTGAGTCTCAGATTCTCACCATAAACTCCACAAACTCATTTACTCATTCTGTTACGCCTCTAATTATATTAGAATTATGTGAAACTAAATAATTGAACTTCGATAACTGGGATTTACCATTATTTTAAAATAACTTAAGCAATTCTAAAGTTAAAATTGTATCACGATTACTTATTTTTATTTTATCCCTTAAAATTTTAATGTAGAATTATCTTCAACAAAAATAACTATTCACTTACCAATTTTTTTTTTTTTTTACATAGTGAAACCCTATGGTAAAAAAAGATCATTGAATTGAATTTTATCCCTATTTGGGTAGGCAACTTTCCATAATATATAGTTCAAATATAAGTAGTTATTTGTCATCAATTACTATATTAGGTCTACAGTATATATGGTGTGCTACACATCTCCTAAGAATGTTAATTTGTTGGTATTTAATCATAGTATTTAACCACGAGTATCATATGTTTCAAAGTTTTTGTCTATTCAATTTTGCTGGTAAATTTCATCAACGGTATTCCAACTATACAAATTATAACAATTCCGGTTTTTAAAGATTATTTTAATTATAAAATAAAAATTAAAGTAATTTTATATTACAAATAATTTTTAAAGTACTGAATTGTTACAATTTATATAATTAAAATACCACAAGTGAAATTCACTCATTTTGTTGTGTCTCACTATTACGTGTACTTTGTACCATATCCTTGAATTCATGTGCAGAGCATGTTACTTATAATGTGCATATTGGCCATATATATTTCCACTTACAGCCTTCTAGATTTGTTTTGTTCATTCAAAGGTATAATTGATTAGGCAAACATTTACTTCCCAACATTGTGATCTTTCATGCCTTGTTGACTTGAACATTTGACCAAGTCATGTTTTTTATAAATTGGAATGAAAATCATATATATATTCCCATCACAAATATTTTCAAACATGTATTAATTGAATTCTCTTCTGAATAAATTTGCATTGAATATATAATATATACCACTTATGTTTATTTTTTATAGGAAAATTATTATTTATTTTATGATGTTTGATATATTACACTAGAATTGTATTAAGTTTAAAAATTATATTATTTGTTTCATTTATTTTATAATTATATTCTACTATATGTCATTTCATCAAATTTTCTGTTAAAAATGCGTTATAATATGACCCAAAAAAATTACTATTTATCCTAAATTTAACCTATTGTGCTAGTAACCCATAAGATTTGACATATTATACTAGTATTTTTTTAAAATTTGACATATTATACTAGTATTTTATATGAGTAAAAAATAATATTATTTCTAACTAATGGTAAATATATTAAAATTTAACTGAATAACTATATAATTTAATATAGATAAAATAGAAGAGACAAATTGTATAATTTTTAAATTTTAAAAAACTACTGGTATAATATGTTAAATATCATAGGATAAATAATAATTTTTTCTTTTTTATTATTACATATAGGTTTATAAATTATCAAAAAGATATTTGTATTGTACCTATAATTTCTTATAAGTTAATATGAATTATTATCTTAACTTTTTAATAACATCTCTAATTAATATAGAATTATATTAATAATATATATATATATATATTGATTATATTAATTTTATTTTCTTAATATATATAAAAATAAAAATAAAAATAAATCAATCAGATTGGTAGGTAAGAATATAAATACAACAAGGAAAAAATATGAAAATGGGATAATGTAAAGAAGAGAATGTGAATTTGATGAGAGAATGACACCTATACAATTTTGGCAGCCTAAATAAATTCCAATCGGGTGCCGACTTTTTGCCGAGGAATTTAATGGCTGAATCTCTAATCA
The DNA here is from genome assembly GCA_949630135.1 of Balakata baccata. NCBI lineage: Eukaryota > Viridiplantae > Streptophyta > Magnoliopsida > Malpighiales > Euphorbiaceae > Balakata > Balakata baccata. The sequence continues at coordinate 3,230 of CATIWF010210727.1, forward strand.
GAGTTCCCGCAAAAGAGACATCACATATTCCATGCAACAACCGCTAGCTTTAACAACTACTCTCTACTGCCGATTATTTGAAAATGACTTCCAAAATTATTCATTATATAATAATATATAAAATAATCTTTTTAGAAAAAATTGTGATTATGAGTCATTTTGAGAGAATAAATCGGGTGGATTTTACAACTCGGTTTTGGAAGAAAAAATCTGGATATGTGTTACTTGACATGAGAACTATGAATTAATATATTCATATGCTCAAAATGGAGAATGTGTGAATAGAAATTGAAACTCAAAATAAGTTCATTGTTAAGGAGATATAAAGAGAAAAGTGAAAGTGAGAGTTTTGTCTCACATCACTAATATGTGAAGTTGGACTTATGTTTATATATTAAGATACATTCCTATATGGGTAAGAAAATAACATGAAAGGTTATATCTCTCGCAGAAAGGTGCAAATCTATAGTCTAGGATAGCCCAATGTGTGGGTGCGCAAGCTGTGTATAAATATCGGTTCAAAATCTCGTAATCCAGACCAAACCTAATTTTTACTCCTTTTTTTAAAAAAAATTGAAACAACACTTCCGTGTTGATCCACACGGTTAGTAGTCTGTCACGCCCGTATAGATCCACACGGTCAGGTTACCTGTGTCGTTGTGCTGTAGTATGTGCATGACTAATCTACACTCCTGTGTGAATTGTGTTCCAGATTAGTCTTTTAAGTTTTTTGTTTTTTGAAATTTCATTATATTTCAAAAATTAATTTTATTATTATTTGAAAGTTACAAATGCATTATTGACAACTTTTAAAAGAGATTAATCACAATTAATCACATATCTCATCTATCTAGTATAAATAGAAATTTTTGACTTGTGTTGTAAAAATTTTTTTTAAACTTGTTGAGCTTGATTCTTGTTGGTAAAATTTCTTTCTTTTTTTTTCTTCTTTTTCTCAAGTGATAAAAAGTATGATAAATATTCAGTTCACTGTAATTAAGTATTGTGTGTTCAACAACTACTTGAAATTTGTTGTATCGTGGGAGACAAATGCCAGTTATTCTAAACACCGGTAGTATGAAACGAATTTATTTTAAGAAAATTGTATGGAACACATACTTCAGATCATTTTCTATTTTTTTTGTTTTTTGAATATTAAATTAACAATTTCTCCTATTGTTATTTTTCTTCTAACACATACTATTAACATATTTCGAAATTTGAAAGAAACGTTATACCACATTAATAAATTTATTTGGTACAAATTTAGATTAGTTGCAGTTTTTAAATTATTTGAAAAGAAAAAACATATTTCAAAATTCATCTCTAATTCATAACATATAAAGAGAATGCATTAAAGGTTTTAATTATATAGCTAATTACTTAAAAAGGGAGAAGATTTTATTATATGATTGACACTTTTTGTGGGCCAGTAGTTGGGTGAAGAACAGATAGGGCTCGTGGGGGAGCACGTTGAATTTGAGAGTGTGATTAATTTCACTCTTAATTAATTATTTTATTTTTTATTTAATTATCTTTAAACAAAATTAAAATAAATTAAAAAGGGTGACTTAATCTTTAATAAAATTAAAGAGACTTTTTGGCAGCGTTGTGCTTATTTCTACGCTTAAGTGACATTCTTTCATAAAGTTAGAAATTTGTGAGTTCTTAACTCGGCCTATAATGGAAAACTAGTTGGATTCTTTTTCTTTTTTTCTTTCTTTTTTTTTTTTATAATATAATATCACTATAAACTTGAAAAATTTTCATTAAATATTAAATATATTGAATTTTAAAATAAAAATTGGAAAGAAAAAATCTCTCAAATTGAACATTTGATTTGAAATGGAGAAAGTAATCTATTTCTATATGAGACTATTCAAAATTTCTGATTGGAGAAAAAACTCTCAGAATGTGTTTATTTATAGAAAACTAGGTTAGTTTTCTAAAAAAAATCTTCAAATGAAAACAGAAAATAGAATTTTATGTTTACTTATACTCTTTTTCTAAAATGAAAATAGAAAACAATTTTCATTATTTTTTAAATTATAATTAAATTTTAGAAAATAAGCTTTAACATGTTTTTTATATTTTCTTTTACATAAGATGTGATTTGTTTTCAAATGAAAACAACAATTTTTCACTTCACTTATTCCAAATTTATCCTTCAAACTTAAAAATGTTTTCCTAAAAGAAATCAAGAAGTTCTTTATATAAATAGTAGAAAACATGTTTTACAAATTTTATAAATTGTTTATGAAAATGAAAAATATTTATTTTCTTTGAAAATTAGAAAATAAAAACAAAAACATTTTCTAAAAATACACAGTCTTACTATCCCATTTCACCTCATTATAAAGAATCAAGGTTTAGCTATATATATATATATATATATATATAAAAGAAAAATTACCAAAAATAAACTTTTAAAATTATATCAAAATTAAATTGTACTTTTTATTTTCTCATTTAAATACACAAGCTTCTAAAATTTTATCGATTTATGAATTCCGGCGAAACTTTATTGACATAACATTAAATTCTGGTAAAATCAAAAAAGTTGTGGCTGACTAGAAAGTTTATTAGGAAGTTAGGTCATTTTATAAACTTTAAAATGTCATTGTTTTTTATTTTTTTCTAAAATTTTAAAAATTAAACTCTCTAGTGAAACTCAGATAACAGTAAAATTTTTGTTTTTCCTTACTTTATTGACCGTATAACTCTCAATCATGACAGTTATATATATTATTTTTTCAAATTTAAAGAGAAATTTAAGTTTTAAAATTTTAAGAAAAACAAAAATGATAACGTTTTTAAGTTTTTAAGATGAATCAACTTCCTAGTCAACATTGCATTTTTAATTTCATCAGAATTTTATGTTATGTCAGTAGAATTTTGCCAAAATTCATAAATTGATAAAATTTTAAAAATTTATGTATTTAAATAAAAAATATAATTTAATTTTGATATAATCTTAGAAGTTCATATTATTATTTTTTTGGTAATTATACCATATATATTGTATCAGCTAGCAACTAATTTACATAGCTAGGAAGTAAAAAGATTGGAAAAGGAAAAAGAAATGAACTGTCAATTTGATGCTTTACAGTGAGTTGCATACTATAACTCCAACTAATTAATAGCCTTTTTTCAATTTTTATTGTCTTATAATAGAGAGCAAGAGTCTTTAATTAACGTGTGGACCTAATTTTTTTCCCCATATAATAATTCTGGCAAAAAAAAAAATACTACTAATATAATAGAGAAAAGGTAAACTATTATTATTATTATTATTAGTCAAAACCTTGTGAGAAAAGAGAGGAAATATTTCTTAAATTTTCTCAAATTTCAAAAAAAAAAAATATTGCCATTAGAATTTGATAAATTCCTATTAGAACAAAAGTAAACAAAAGTACATGGTACAATATATATAATTTTCATCCCAACGACATTTGTCTTTAGTTATTTATCTTCGACTGCCCTACAATATTTGTTTATTACGCTACTTAAACTTGAAGGCAGAATCCAATTTGGGAATCTTCGTTCGTTATGCAATATATATATATATATATATATATATATATATATATATATATATTCCCATAGAATGGATCAAATTTAATATTTTTTTATTTTTATTATAATTAGATGGGTTATACCGTTGAATTCAATAATTGTAGATTTATTATTGCTTCAATAAGTCAAATTAACCTAAAATTATTTTTACCATAATTATAAGTAATTCTTTTCCTTAAATTTTCGATGTAGAATTTTTTTTTTCAATAATTTTTATGTATCAGTTTATTCAACTTGAATAATGTTCACAATATAAAAAGAAAATCAAGTATTATATTATTTGAAATTTATTCTAGATTTTGAGATATATTCAAATTTGATGAGTTTAATTTTATGACTTAAAAAAAGGCAAAATAATTTGTCATTCTTTAAGCATTTATTATTTATTTAATTAATCTCATAATCATCCTCTAATAATTTAATCAAATATTTATTCGTAAATGCAGAATAACAATTAGAGCAAATCTCAATGAAAAACCTAAAAGGGTTTGCAAGTGAATCAATAGGCACGACAAATATATAATAAATTGAAATATTAATTGTCTAAAACAGAAATTCAATAGGCATGACAATTAAACTTTTTTTTTTTCAACTTTTTATAAAATAAAAAAAAATTGTCAAATACAGAAATTCTAGAAAAAAGTTGTAAACACAAAAGTCACATTATGTTGGTGGAATGATATGCAAATCTTTTCTCTTTATAAAGATATAGGAAAGTTCTGATATCCATGAAAGGATCATCATGTTCTCAAATATCATTTTAAATAAAAATAATAAATGAAAACTTTGATTAATTATTTAAAATTTATATTAATTTGTTTTAAAAAAAATATTGAGACAAAGTATCACGACCGCATACAATTATCCATATTAGTTGACATAATCTTAGTGTTCCTATTATCTACTTGGGCTCAAATTTATTAAAATCAAAATAAAAAGTATCAAAAAACTCAATTACAAAACAACTAAGCAAACCGAAAATTATATAAATTATACTAATTTATATATACTAATTTAAGTATTCAATTTTTTATACTAATTTGTTAATTGTTCAATTTTTTATATAAATTAATTATATAAAAAATTTTGATAATTTAATTCATATTGTGTTTTCGACTCTTATAAATGTCTATATATCCTTTGCTTAAATATCAAAATATATATCTGCAGAATTAATTGTTTTCCATTTTTATACCATTTTTTTATCTTTTTAATTTACTATTAAAGCTTTGAGGTTTTTGACATTAAGGAGAATTCCACATCATAAATATAAGGAATAGAAGAAGGGTTTATAATTGTGATGTAACTAATTTCAAATTGATTTAAGTCATTTTAAAGTAATAGTGAATTCATAGTTATCGAGCTCCACTGTCTAAATTTATCGAATTCTAATTAATATAATATCAGAGCTACGAGAGGATTAACTATCATATGACTATAGACTTATGAGTAAAAATTTGAGGCTCAAAGAGTGAAAAAGCCTACATTAAAGATTAAATATACGTATAGAAAGAAGAAAAAAGCTCAAGCAAATAAAAATAACGGATTAAATAAGTGACAATTGGGTCAAAGCCAGTTGGACTTGAGGAAGATATTAAGGAGAATCATATATCGAAAATATAAGGAATAGAAGAAGAGTTTATAATTATAGTATAACTTTTAAAACAATAATGAATTCACAGTTAACCATCCAATTCTAATAAACATTGACATACAAGGTTTTTATCTAACAATAGTAACAGAGGGTTAAATTTACACAATCACAATTAGATGGTTTAAGTTAGACAAAATAAAAAGTTATAGGGCTTAGTTTTGACAAAATAAAAGTTTAGAAGGTTTAACTTTAATAAATAAAAATTCAGAAGCATAATGAACAAAATTTTCATAGTTCAAGGACAAAATATTTATTTTCTTTTAATTTTTGAGATCTTAATTAGGAGACTGATTTTTTTGAATTTAATGTTTAATAAAATTAAATAAAATGTAAGTTAATAGCATTATATATTTTTTTTCTCAACATTCCAATATTTTATAATTCAAAGAACTAATACAATGAATTCGTAGGGAATATACCTATTAAGAAAATAATGCAATTTCTTTCAAATTTTAAAAGCATTTCATATATATTATAGGATCAAATATGAGATATCTAATTATAGAAGAACGAATCTCTATTAATCCATATGATTCAGTAGTAGAGTCACACTCACTTAAAAGAGCTATATCGAAATTTATATTATTTTTTTTAACTTTGCTCCGGTAAAAGATGGTAGAAGTTTTTTTTCTACACCCTGACTTTAAGTTTCTGATTATTTGCCCTCCGTTATTTAGATTTCTAGATTTTCCGCCATTGATCGTATCACCCTTAGTGGTAATAGCATAATTCTCATCCACGTAATCGATCTTAGGGTGTTTATGTTGAATTATCTTAACAGATACATCGCATTGTGGTAAATATATTTTCCTAATTTTCTATAATATTTCTCTATTTTCAAACAGCATATGGCTTTAGAATTCTAAATGTCGAGACCTTTGATTATTGTCAAACCCTTTCATGATTTCATTAACACCTTTTAATTGTTAATATCAATTATTAAATTAATATCAATATTATAATAATCAAAACGTGAAAATGTTTTTTTTTTAAATACGTGAAAATATTTTCTTAGAAATAATTAATTTGCACTACTTCTTTTTTTTTTTTTTTTTTTTGCATTTAATGAAAGAGAAACGGCTATAATGTTTCTTAGAAAGATTAGCGATTTATATAGCCCACCTAACTCTCAATATATAAAAGAAGGAAAAGAAAAAATGAAAAGAGAACACCAAACATTCCATTAATTAGTATTTCTTTCATGCACAAATCAATAAAGTTTTAAAGATTTGCATTTGCACCCCACTTTGTTATTAATCAAAGCTAATTAAACCTTAAGCAATATCAACAGAATAATTAAACAAAAAGCCATTATTTTTGGGTTACGACTTAGGATCGTAGGGTTAATTTCATTCACTGTCATTGTATTTTACTTTTATTACAGTAAAATTACATTTTTTCATTTAAAAAAATCAGTAAATTATAATTTTTATTTTACTAAAATCATTCCAACCAATTTTTCAGTAATATGTCAACTGTCATATCAGATTTATGATGACACATCGCCACTACATTAGATTTCCGGTGACACGTCATTTATCATATCAAATTGTCAGTCACCTATATCGGAAAATTGGCCGAAAATGATTTTAATGAAATGAAATCATAATTGAGTGACTTTTTTTAAAAAAATTCTTTTTTATAATTTCACTGCAATAAAAGCAAAGTTTGGTGGGTCATATATGAATTTCCTGCTATCATATTTATCTTATCATTGAGAAGAAAGAAAAAAGTAAAGCCAATTTTATTTGATTTAACTAATTAATTAATTAACTGATTAAGAGATGTAAAATATTTTTGGCAGATTGGTTTCCGTCACATACTTTTCTTCTAACTCAACTAAAGTCCACTCCTCATTTCTTAGTTAGTTGGATTTTATAGGGTCTGTCACACCACACGGTTTCCTTATTATTATTATTATTATTATTATTATTATTATTATTATTATTATTATTATTATTATTATTATTATTATTAAATCGATAAATTATTTTATTTTTTATTTTATAAAAATTGAAACCAATAATCAGGAACTCACTCAGCTATCCTAGTTAGATTGGCACAATCTTAATGTTGTTCATCAAATTGTTTTATTTAAAAATAAAATGTCTTGAAAAAGGTCAAAAAATTATATTCATTTAAGTAACTATATTTCTTATGTAGTTTATAGAAAATTTATGTTTCAAAAATGGAATAATTAAGGAAAAGGAAAGAACTACATTAAAAAAAAAATAGAAAGCAGTTGATTTCCAAATGTTAGAGGAAGAAAAATTCAGAGTCTGGCCATAGTGACACCTTAAAATATAATTTCTTGATGAGAAAATTAATGTTAATGACTATTTCTTGATTGGGAAAAAATTGTAATTATTGTTGTTTCCAAGTCTTTGTTAGAAAAATGCATGCAATGAATTTGGCAACAATTGAGGATGTCAATAAATCAAGCAAAAGGTTGGATGCCAGTTGCCACTTCTCTTAACCCAACTCACAAGGGTCAAGACCCAACTTGTGGAAATGCCATATTTATATTCCATTTTCATACTATGGCTTAATTTCTTATAATTATGTAGTTTTCTTTATATATATATATAAAAAAAAACTCCCTATTTTCAATTCAATTTTGCAATTTATATTTTATTTGTATGTTTCACCTTAAAATTAATTACTTAAATAACAAATTTTAATTAATTAAATGGTATTTGATCATGAAGTTAAACCAATCCAATCGATCCATTTATTATTATGATATGATACTAAGGATTTTAAATGTAACTTTCATATTCCTAAAAAATGGGGATTAATAGTTATATTGTGTGAAACAAAAAGACATTGTTGGAACTTAAAGCCGCTGAAGCCAAGTAGTGAAGTGAAGTGAACCCAAAGTGAATTACTTAAAGGAATAATAATTGGAACAAAGTTGGTCCTACAATAATTAGTTAGTTATTTAATGGGTACCCACAATGAATTAATTGTTAATTGAAGATTAATTAAATAAATTTATTAATCACAATCGGAATGGAGATAGAGCAATATATCCTTTAATGGAATGGGGATAGGAAGAAAAAGGCAGATAATTGGTGGGCACATTGGAGACAATTGGATTCTCACTCTAAATAATATAATCTTTTTAGGGAAGAGAGAATTTAGCTTCAAAGTGGTGAACTTTAGAGCAACTAAAGAAGAAAAGATCATGTTCCAATTCCCTCCTCCCGTTGTAACCAAAAAAAAAAGCTCATGCCTTTGGTCTTTCGCAATTTTTTTTTTTTTTAAAACTACACGGATCATTATTAATTTTATGATCTAGGAGGAATTAGGCACAATTAAGGCTCTTTACCCTTTATCAAGAATGTATTTAGTGGAGATCAAATCTAAAAAAAATTTCCAACAAACTGAGTCTGAATCAAGTGTACAACAACTCTTGTATTTCTTTCACAAAATTTTAACTAAACAGTTTTGAGATGGTGAGTTTTACTATGCTTGACCTTACACTAATGGAAAACTTCAAATTGTACCCATATAAACCTTTCCAAGGACTCCAAGACTACAGCACAAATTAAGTAAATGGAAAGTTCAAAATTGCCACAATTCCATGAAAAACACAAAGCCATGTTACTTTTTTTCTAACGTAGATAGAAAAATATATATGAAATCTCTCTTTATTTTGATCCCTCATATATTAAAAAAAAAAAATTACAATTAGGGCTTGTAAATATTTATGTATCATTTATAGAATAGATAACGTAGTAAGTAGAATGAAACAGAGAAGATATTTAACATTCCTCTTGTTCATTTAGCTCGTAAAGAGAGATATAAATGTGAATGCCAATGGTTTTGCATGACAGTATACCATTGATTCATCACATAAATAGATACATACATATGATTTGAACAAGAAACTTTCACAGCTAATTAATGAATAAGAAAATTCATACATCAAGATAACAGACCAACGAACTTCATCACATATCGGTTCTGTGGGGTGCGAAGGAAACTTCTTTAAGAAAATGTTTGAAATGTTAAATGTATCCTCTTTCCGCTGAAATTAGATCCTGTATTTGTTTGCCAGACAATTTGCTCTTCAGGTTCTTCAAAGCAAAGAAACTTGAAGAGTGTCCATTCCAAGAAAACTGAGCTTTGAGTTATAACTCATTCTTTCTCAACTAGTCGGTCAGTATTGGCTCAAGCTATTTTATCAAAGATAGGCATTCAATAATTTCAACCTTGTCTTGAACCTCACTTGGCCAGCAATCAAACTGAACAATATACCAATAACTTGGGAACCTTCACTTGAGAAAGATCCTTTTTGTTGAAGGAATTTATTACATTCACAGAATAGCTGTGATTTTATCACATATCAATCAAGGTGTTTGACATGAGAGCTACAAGGCTTCATGGCATATAATCTGCTTCACTTTTATCGGCAATGCTGGACTTCACTGCTACTCACCCATGTAACAATTTAACAGCATAAAATATTGTCAATATGGAGTATAATTATATAGTTTTAAAAAAGAGAAAAAAGAAAACTAATCAATACAGATGAAGCAGGGGGGTTGGGATGAGCCAGTAGAAAGGTGAAACATTAAACTGAATTGCTCATTGAACCAGTTAATAGAACTTATGTAAAATCAAAATAAAATAGATCGAGACAGAGCAGGACAAGGATTGAATCTGTAATTCTAACAATTTTAGAGGATCACCTATTTTTTATCATTCATATTAATTCAGTTGCAAAGTATAATGAATCAAGAGAAGGAAAGAATAAAACCAGAATTTGAATGTTGCCTCCAAGACCACAGACAGACAGACCTCAAAAGGTTTAAAATCCACAACTCACTTGAATTAGGGGAGCCCAATGTCCAGACCAAAAACAAGGTTTAAGGGATAGGGAGGTTACTTTCTGAATCTAAAACAAGAACCCATAGGTTCAAGTAGTGTCGATTTTGTGGAATTGATTATGACAAGTTGGCTATGGTGATTAAGCTAGATTGAAGATAGCATACAGATGGGCTTTATCTATATGATTTTATTGTTATAAATTAAATCTGCACCTTTATTTCTCCAGCTTTGTTCAAATGGTCTCCACTAACCGTAGTGGATCTAATGGCATACAATGTGTACTAAACGTTTAATTATGGCATTTTTGCATATTTAGAACTTTTAATTTCTTAGTTATACTGTTTCAGATTCTAGTTTTGGTTTTCCAATTTTCTTGGTGAGATTCTACCTCTAGGACACCATCCTTTTTCAAACAGTTCATGATTCAACCCCATGATTTAAAGAGGGGCATCCAATGGTTGAAACATCGAGTCCAGATTCATATAATTTTACAAACATGAATCAGGACATACTTGAGCATCTATAGGTTCAGTGTTCCTAGACATTCTGTTGCCATTTATCATTTAAGACCAACTTAAAGATTTCTCAATATTTTTTGTGAACCTCTTTCTCTTATTTAATGCAGCATGAGTTCCCTCAAGTAGTCCAAACATTAAATCAAACCCAACTCAATGAAGCCATCAAAATAGAGAAATTGCTGTACAAATCCATTTCCACTAATGACTTAAAAAAGGATCGTATTTGGCATTAAATCATGGGCATAATACACATATTTTCACATCCTAAACCCACTGTGTTGGACCTTTTTCTAGTCTTTGGTTCAACATCAAGTTGAAGTGTATACTCGCTATTACAGGAAAACTTTTCCATCAATTCTCAACCATTATAGATAAACTACCCTCATATTGCCCTCTTCTGCTGGCCTCAAGCTTCCCCTTCACTACGTAATAGTTTAACCTTCAGTTATTGCCACTGGTCCATAAGTTTTGTGGATGTGTACTTAAAGTAAAAGGCATCATCAGCTAGTTAAACAACAGTAAATTTTGCTAAATGTAAGGGAAAGTAGTTGAATTGTGTAAAAAGAACAACAGTAATTAGCAATCAACCCTCGGTTTTAGCAGTTGGTTCTCATTTTCTTCCACTACGTCCCCTCACTATGATGCCTAAACATTATTATGGGCAGCACATGTTCCTTATTTGTTCCCCCGCAGGCAATTAGAAAGTTCAACTATACAACATAAAAATAATGACAACATAATAAAGGCCAACTACATAAACTGAAACCTAAACTCATCAAGGAAAACATATTTTAAAATTGAACCACTTGCACACTTGTAAAATTGATACCTAAACTTGTAAATTTTATAACTTTCAAACACTTTTATTTCTGAATTGAACCTCATTAAAACACCTAAAAAAAATGTCACATGGCAACCCCATAATGCTTGAAGGATCCAACACCTATGAATTTACAAGTTAAGAAGTTTGAGCGGTTTAATTTTAAATATGGAGAGCCAACTTAGGTGTTTATTTATTTATTTATTTTTAATGGCGTTAAGTTATGTATTAAACCTAAAATAAAATTAAAGAAAGTGCTATAAAGTATAAGCTTATATCATGAACTCATATATTCATGATATGCAGTATCTACAAGTATGAGTGCATCAAACAATTTCAGAGACCACAAGTGGATATTTACAGAAATGATGGAAAGCGATGTGCATAATAGCAATTTCAGTACCATTCCCACCAACAAAACAATATGTGCATAATATCATAAAGGTGGAGGTAAAATTCTTACCTCAACTATTTGTTAGGTTCAACTTATGATAAATGGATGCTAATGATGATGATGAGCCTTCTCCACTTTGTCCATGTTGAGAACAATCCAAGAAGCATTAACTATAAAACTATAGCTTTTGATATGCTTTTTCGCCTCTTGATAAGACCTACCATCAAATTAATATAGGTAGATTTGTGTAAAGTGATGCCCTTACGTGTTGATTTTTGAAACATTTTCATTGCATCCTTGTACTTCCCTTGAGAACAGAGCTCATCAATCTGTTCTGAATAGAAAATGGAATTTGGATCAGGTTCTTGAGGAGCCTCATTGGTTATCATATTTTTCCCTTTACCCAGTGACAAGGTCTGATCCTGCAATTTTCCCATTTCCACCATTTTTGACATGAACTCCTCAGCCTCCTTAAACCTACCTGAATCAGCAAGTGCACCAAGAATTGCATTATATGTATAACAATCAGGGCCTAACTTCTTTTCTTCCATTTCTGTGAAAAGATCAAAAGCTTCTTCAAATCTGCCTTCTTTGCAAAGGCTTGATATTATTGTGTTGTATGTAACTACATCAACAGATCTGCCATTTGAAATCCATGTGTTGAAGAGCTTAAGAGCCTTTTCGAGCATCCCTTCTCTACAAAGCCCACAAAGAAGAATGTTACTGGTATACACATCTGGCTTAAACGAATTCTCAACCATTTTATTGTGAAACTGAAATGCTTTCTCAACTTGGCCCTCACGGCAGTATCCATGAATAATTGTATTATATGTTGTCTCGTCTGGGAGCAAACCACTTTCTATAAGTTCATTTAACTTGTCTATTGCTTGATCAGTTTTTCCTGAATGGCATAACCCTCCAATCACTGTGTTATAGGTGATAATACTAGGAATGATTTTTTTCTCCTTTACATCATCCCAAAGCTTTAATGCATTTGCTGGCTTTTCATCTTTAAAATAACCCATGATCAAAGTGCCATAGCTAATCTCATCAACAATATAGCCTCTCCTGATAGCACTATTGAGCAACTCATATGCTTCATCAAGTTTCATCTCCCCACAAAGAGTATGAAGAATAGTATTAAGAGTCACCACAGTCATCTTCAGATCTTTCCTTCCCATTTCATCCATCACCTTGAATGCTAGATCCAGACTCCCAGATTTACAGTACCCACTTATCAAAGTATTATATGTAACACAATCAGGTGAAAATCCACTTTTTTCCATTTTCCTAACAGCTTTTCCTGCATCATCCATCTTCCTTTCCTTCACGTACCACTTAATCATTATATTGTGTGTAACTGCATTTGGCTTCACTCCCTTCCCTTCCATTTCTGCCATCAGTTCAAAAGCCTTTGAACTACTTCCACAATCGAAGCACCCATTAATCAGTGTGTTGTATGTAATAACGTCTGGCAACAACTTCAAATTCTCCATCTCATCTCTCAACCTAAATGCTTCATCAATCTTACCTTCTTTACATAATCCAGCAATCAATATATTATATGTCCGAACATCAGGAAACACATTATTCTGAACCATTAGTTCAACCACCCTGGCTGCCTCCTTCAACCACGCCAAGTTGCAATACCCAGAAACCAAAATATTAAAAGTATTCCTATTAGGGGTTAAGCCCTTATTTTTCATATCTAACAACAAATCCCTAGACTCATTCAATTTCCCTCTCTTAAACAGAACATCCAAAACTGTATTATAAGTAATATTATCAGGCGAACAACCAAAGTCCCCCATTTTACCTATAAGCTCAATTGCCTCCTCTAATCTGCTCTCTGCGCAACATCCATAAATTAAAATATTGAAAGTATTGGTATTGACTTCAACACCAAGCTTAATGACATCTCTAAAAATGGATTTTGACGAAACAACAGAATGTGAAGAAGGGTATCTAACCAAAGCATTAAGAAGAGTATTACAAGTAAGCAAAGTAGGCTTGAGACGCAACCTCTTCATCTTGGAAAAAATCTGGGCAGCAAGGTGGGGCCGACCGGAAGCCACATAGGCTCCAATTGAAGTATCAAGAAGGGACCTCAAAGAGCGGCGGAGGTCGACAGCGGATGGAGGATGGAGAATGTGGTGGTGGAGAACATTGGTCTTGTCTGTGGCGATGAAGGAGATGAGGAGGGATTTGGCGTCGGAAAACTTATGATAGGCGAGGAGAGAAGGGAGAAGAGAAAGAAGAGGGAGGGGAGACTGAGAGATGGAGGGAGGGAGATGGGATTGAGTCCATTTGAAGAAGGAGAGTAGAATAGTGGGGCTGCGAGAAAGGGATTTTGAAGAGAGGAGAGAAGTGAGGAGATTTGGATTTGAGGAAAGATGGGGAATGTAGGGTTTTAGTGATTCAAGTGTAAGTTTATTTGAAATTAGGACCTTTGTTAGGGTTTGTAAAAGCTGTGGCGCTGTTAGTGATTGGGAATTTGGAATATTATCTGGTTTTTCTTCCATAGATACGGAATAGCATTTGGGGATCAGCAGAGGGTGATTAGTGGTAGTGGAGATGGAGATTTAGAACTAACTGTCGTGTTTGCTTTTTTGAGAAATTGGCGTTAAATTGCTTCCTAAACGACAGATATCTCTCTGGTCGTTTTTGTTCTGTGCTTTGGTCTTGTATGGGTTTAAGAATTTTCCTATGAACATGGATGAATTACAACTCTCATCAAAATTGCTTCTTTTTTTTTTTTTTTTTCAATAATGAAAACGACAAGGTTTGATGAAAATGTTTGCTAAATGACATGTCGTTTCTTATCCAATTGCCAGCAAATGTGTCTAATGACTGTCTTTAACAAAAGTGAACAGCATATAAATTCTAGTTCGTTCCTACCTGTTGGCGTGAGACAAGAAAAACAATGGAAATCTCAGGGGAACAAAAGTCGCCGCTGGCTACAATTAAGCTGAAACCAGTAGAAGCGACGCCGGCGAGCTTCCAAGAATATGGTCAAGTGATAGAACCATCACCAGATGGTGAAGAATTCGGTCCTCAAGATGCCCAGTTGAACCTTATCCAAGGAATTCCCAGGTATTAATTTAATCTCCATTATTGTTTTCTTTAACATTCTTAATAGATTAGCATGATTTATGGACAATTTCTGAGTTCCTTAATAATACCCATGGGCAGGTTCTATATTATGCACCTTCAAGACCAGCCGCTTGAGTTCTCCACCATTACCCATCATGCCAGTGTGACCCAGTGCCTCGGGTCCATTGGAGGTCACGTTTGGTATCTTGGTTTGGCGAAGCCATCCATCTTGGATCCCAAAGAAAGGAAAGAAGATGATAACATTATGCAATCACATTGTGGCCATTTTTATGTGCCTCCTCCTGTGGATGAAGTGAAAGTTTTCAAAATCTCTGGGCCTAAATTTGTCAAACTTAATCGTGGAACTTGGCACGCAGGGCCTCTGTTCAAGGCAGAGTCCATGGATTTCTATAATTTGGAACTTAGCAACACCAATGTGAGCTTCTCTAATTTTTACTCTTGTTTTCACTTTCAGTTTGTCTTTTTCGTATCATGAACTGTAGATTATTATTAATTATTATGTTGCATATTAGTTTTAGTTCATAGGGACTTCAAAGCGGGTGCTTCAAGGGACATTGCTTTTTGTGGTACATTTATTAGAATTGTGCCCGACTCCAGTAAAGCACATAGATTGTCTAGATTTATTTTGGGGATATTGGGTTTTGTTAACTAAGATGAGTTGTTGAAACCCTTGTTCCTTTCCATTCATTTCATCTAAGACACAAACTAGGAATCCTTTTTATTTTATTTCTTCAATTATTGATATTGATAAGAAGTCAAGTTTCATTCAAATTAATCGCTTTGACTAACCGATAGGTACAGCGTTTGAATCAATAGAAAACTTTTTCTATTATATATGTATGAATTGATATTATTACATTCCAATTTCTTCTCCCAAGAAAAATTCTGAATTGGATCCCAAATTGACGGATTAGTATGAGCTTATCTATGCGGTTATACACTCTTCGAATAGGAATCCATTTTCTAAAAGATCCTGGCTTTCGTGCTTTGGTGGGTTTCCGAAACACTTTCGATGACCTATGTTGTGTTGAAGGGATATTTATATGATCCGATCAATTGCGTAAAGCACGCAGTAGCAACGAAACCAGGGAAAGTATATAGAAAAGACATATATTAAGATTAGCTTCTTTTGCAGGTGTGTCACTAAAATATGATATGAATTATCATGTCATATGATAGCTAATTTGTGCATAATTTTCCTCTGGGTAGGATTGTCTTCAATTTTCATTCAGAATAAATAATTTTGTTTAATTGTTTAGAAACATGAATTAGAATGAGAGTTGGAGAGCTCAGTTTACTTTTGGCCAGTCTATTATATTCAATATGAAAATGTTGATGTAGTAGTATGTTTTTGCCATTTATGTGCTTTGCTAATGTGAATCGTATTTAACAACCAAACCAAAATTCTTCTATTGATGATCTCTAATCATTAATCCCTGCTATTACATAAGCACTGCTCTTTTCAACCTCCTGCAGTGAGCTATCTTAGGTAATTGTTTTTCCCTTTTGCTTGCACATCTCTGAAATGGTTATGAATTGACATTCCAACTGAAACTTATGTTGGTCATCGAGATCCTACATTAAATCAATAATATAATGGGAAATTGGTACATGAGACAAACATATGATCGGTGTTGTAAAAACTGGACCGACAGGTTCAACCGGTTAACCGGAAACTGGCCCTTAGACAAGTCGGTTTTATACATCTAACCAAGAGGTCATTTAGTTCGGTCAGAAATCCGGCGAACCGACCGGTCTAATCGGAAACTGGTCAATCCAGTCAGGAATTACCAATTTGATGGATGGAAAACACTTGAAAAATAATGCTGGGTTCGACCAGATGGTGAAAAAAAAGCTGTTAAAATCTTTAACCATTGCACCACAACATTCTTTTGTATCAAAGACTTAGTGTGTGTGTGTATATATATATATATATATATATATATATATATATAATAAGTATTTGACACAAAATAATGTTGTGGTGCAATGGTTAAAGGCTTTAATAGCCTTTTTTCGCCATCTAGTCGAACCTAGTATTATTTTTCAAGTGTTTTCAATCTGTCAAGCCGGTAATCTCTAATCGGTTTCCGATTAGACCGGTCAAAAGTTTAATCAGAAATTGGTCAATTATGTGGATTATCGGTTTGACGGATGGAAAACACTTGAAAAATAATGCTGGGTTCGACTAGATGGTGAAGAAAGACTGTTAAAGCCTTTAACCATTGCACTATAACATTCTTTTGTGTCAAATATATATACTAATTTTTTTTTTAGTAGTATATATTTTAGAAATTTTTGTAAAACAAAAATGCTATTTTTAATTTATAAACAAATTATATATATATGTAGTGGTATTTTTTGTTAAAAATTTTTTATATATAAATATTAAAAAAATATTCATTTTAATTATTTAAGAGTCAATATATTTGATAAAGTTGAATTGTAGTATTTGTGTGTTCAATATTAAATTATTAATATACAACATTATTATAATTTACATATGAATTGTCTAAATTATTTAGATTCCTATTCAATACTCTATTAAAAATATTTAAAAATTATTGTCTATTTTATTAAAATTGAAAATATATAGACAAATTAATTCTATTATTTATTAAAAATATATATAAAAAATAATTTTGAATATAGTTATGTATTAATTTAAATTATAAAAATTATAAGTTTTAATATTTGAATATATAATTATGTATAAAATAGATTTTATTTATTTATTTATTATATTTTATTGTGTACGAGCTTATTAAAAATTATATTTTAATAAAATGTTACTTTGACCGGCTTAACCCTGATTCAATTCCGGTTGAATTTCTGATTTTTGACCCTCTGTCTTTTTCAATTCGTTGATCGATCCGGTTTTTACAACATTGCATATGATTGTACGTTGTCTTCTATTTATTAAGTCTTCTAATGTCATAAATCAAGATGTCTAAGTTTCAACTATCGGCTCAGATTGTTCAAGTTCTCAATTCAATTGCTACCCTCTCTTCCATATTTTTTTGTCCTTTTGGAAGCCTTAATGACAGAGTACCTGTTGTTGGAATGATGGAGTCCATTTACATATATAAGAGGTATTTGGAATTGCAATTGGAGGTATAAAAGCAGATTTTAAATTTTTTTTATTTAATTGACTGAATTTTTTAATTTTTTATACATTGATTTTTTTAAACCTGCGTTTAGAAAAAATATTCATTTACTTGTTTTTACCAAAAACAGTTTTCAAAACTCAAAAAAAGTTAAAAATACAAATTTTTTTTTTCCAAAAAACATTTTTTCCGAATGCAATACCCCAAGTAAGACCATAAACATGAAAATATCTAATTTTGTCTTATATCGAAAGTACAGAGTGATTCATAAAGGTTTGATCATGCCGCTTGTTTGTACGTTTTTTCTATGCAGGTAGTGGACCACACAACACATGACTTCAAGAAGCAAAATGGAGTAGTGTTTTCAGTTGAGGAGTAGTCTTACATTTTCTTTTCGAGTTTTCCAACTGTCTTGAGTGTTTTCAATATGGATTGTGTACTACAGTCAGACAAATATGGAAAGTGGAACTCTCTCTCTCTCTCTCCCCTAAATGCTTGTTATAGCTTCTGTTCATTGCATAGAGAAGGGGAAATGTCATTGTAATGAAATACACCAAAAAACTTGTTCACAAGTGTTTCTGTATCTTCCCTGTATCTATAGATGTTAATGCTAAAATTTGCAATAGCGGTTGGACATGGGCTGTTTGGCTAACTGTAAATGATGGACAGTATCCAGGGTTTGGTCATACAAGAAGAATCAACTGCTGGCCTAAGAGAAAACGTTTCTGCTTTAACCATATAAGCTTTGTCCATTCACGGACACAATTGGGAAGAATGAGGTATTAACATGATGTTTTTGCATCTGGATTAGACTTTTTTAGTACATTATATAGCCTTCAAGTATACCTTGAAGGCTATATATGCTTTGTCCATTCACGGACACAATTGGGAAGAATGAGGTATTAACATGATGTTTTTGCATCTGGATTAGATTTTTTATCGAGTATATCTTGAAAATATTTTGAATATACATTGAGAATTTCCAGTTAGGAATTCCCTGGAAATACTATCGGTATACTTTTGGGAACACCTTGAAAATACCTCAGGTCTATTTTAGTATTACCTTAGTGATTTTAAAAAAAAAAAAAAACCCAAAGGAGGAGGAGGGAATAGAATTCAATTTAGAATTAAAAACCATCAAAAAAAAATTTCAAACTAATATTGTCAATTCATATTCATCAATTTAATAAAAAAAATCTATAATTACAGCAACATTATCATAAATTCATCAAATCTAACATAACTTAACTACTATAAACATCGATATTATTGCCGTCAAACATCATTTCAGCAGTCGGACACTATTGCCCTTGCAGTTGTAAGGGCTTTTTCTATATCAACAAATATTATTATTATCGCGATGTGTACAACAAGAGAGAGGAGAAAGATGAAAAACGAACAAAACAATCGAAAAACAAAATGAGCACAAAAAAAATTGATTTCGGTAAAAAAAAAATATAGATAATTTAAAAAGAAAACTTAAAAATTGGTAAACCACGGAAGTTTCCTCTATTATTTATGATAATCCTTATTATGTTCTAGTCTTCCTTATACAAGTAATATTTTTTTCTAAAATATTCAAGATATATCTATCAATAATGTAATTCTTCAATTTTTATATAATTTTGGGGAACAAGCAAGTATAAATCACAGATAATTAATCATCCCATCTGACAAAAGGTAATTAACATTAGTTTTACTACTGACAACCTACACCTTGTCAAGATTATAATAAAAAGAACTCTCCACATCTCATCAAACTTTAAAGAGCAAGAAATGCTAAAATAGGAAAAATCTGTTGAGGATTTGTGGATCAGATCCGAAATCCAGCAGCATCGATTTTATTAAATGTGAAAACAAAGAACTATAATGAAGCTTAAACATCACACGTGTAAAAAAGTTCCACACACGTGTCATCCAAAATTTTCTTCAACTCTGCCACCTTATCAATTAGTTTCTCTTACCTTTATAGCACAAGCAACAACCAAATTTAGCAGCACCCAAAGGAGAAACATAATAAAAACCTCTTCCAAATTTAGAAAACATCAACCAACAATCATCAAAAACAGCTAAAACAAGAATTTGATGGGTTCAGAGACTTGCCTAGAGGTGTTACTGGCCATCCTTCTACCTCCTGTTGGAGTCTTCCTGCGATATGGCTGTGGAGTAATTCTTTCTAAACTTTAAGCTCTACCCTTTTATTTAATCTCTGTTTAATCATCATTTTTAGCATAAAGTTTGAAAATTTGATTGATTATGTTAAATGGGTTGATTTTGTTGGGAATCAATGAATGCTTTTGCAGGTGGAGTTCTGGATAGATTTGCTGCTGACAATATTGGGATATATTCCTGGGATTATATATGCCATTTATGTTTTGGTGGGATAGCTAAATTATTATTATGTTGAGGGGATGTATTTATGCTTGTGTTTCAGATCATTGTGGATTCAATGTTGTCTACGTTTAATATTGAAGGACTTGCTGCTGCTTAATTTATGATAATTTTTCCACATTCCTACTGTGTTTACTCAATATTCTTCTCGTCCTAAACTCATTTTATGTGAATTCTGATTTATGATTATATTATATGATGAAAATTATTTCTAGCAATTTGATTTAAATGCATTGTTGTTTGGAGAGCTAACTAATGAAGTTGCATGCTGACTGCTGAATCAAGAAGGTTTTTCGTATTTCAAGCTAGAATCACTTGTAAAAGAAAGATTATTTTTTAGAAGGTTTTTCATAAAAAGATCCTGAACAGAAATGAACTAAAATTTTTCTATTTTTAAATATATGAATTTGTATTTTTACTCTAGGTGAGCAAGAAAAATTTGTCACTGAATGTAAATGTTGTTATATAGGTTGGGACTAAATTTTCTAAATTAGATAGATTTAGGCTCTAGTCGTAGTTTTTTAGCTAAAAAGAAATTAGCTGAATTTAGCTTTAAGCTTTTAATTAATTAATTTAATGATAGTTGATAATCTAGTTGATTTAATTAAAAATATCTGATAAAACTAGTTGAAAATATAGTTAAAAAATATAAAATCACATAAAAGCATATATTTATGTTAATAAAAAAACATTATATAAAAAATTTTAATATATGATATATATTATATATTATAAAAATTATATTGAATATATCATTTTAGCATCATAAATACATCTATTTTTATCATTTAATATTTTATTATATATATAATAAGTTAATAATTAAATTATCTATTTAATAAATATATTATTATTATTATTATTATTATGTTTGATAAAAAAATAAAAATTATAATTTACTATACTTTTTTGAATGGTTCTATTAGCTTTTTTTTTAAAATTATAATCTAATTTTTTTAAATAAATTATTTTATCAAATATTGACTATTAGTCGAATTATGTTTAAATTATATTATAATTTAATTTTGGTGTTATCAAATAGTATACTAAATTATTTAAAGACAATTTTTTTTGTTTTGTGAAATTTAAAGACAGAAATATTAAAAGTTCCTTTTGTTGGACTTTTTGATCATTCAACAAGAGAATTGATGCTAGAATTCGATCTCTTTTATATAATAGTTTTTTATTTACCTGCATTATTATATATTAGACGCATTATTAATTAATATTTGATTTTTATATAAATTTTTAATTTATTTATTTTATTATAATATTATATTTATAATAAATTTATAAAAATACATATTTATTTTAAATTTCATCAAATTATTAATTTATTTATTATTAGGAATTATATACAAAATAAAAGTAATAAGTATTTTATAGTTCTAATAATAATAAGTTATATATGATGAATTAAGGTGATAAATTTGTAGGCTTATTAATTAGAATTTGATTATTCATCGTTTTAAACTTAATTATTATCGTTCTAAACTTAACTATTTATCGCGAATTTAATTGTTTATCGCATGTTCTCCATTTATATATTCAATATTTATATTTTGATTATACATCTTTTTTAATTTGATTGTTTATCATTTTAAACATGATTATTCATCATTTTAAATTTGATTGTTCATTGTATATTTATTACTTATAATATATTTTTTATTACTTTTTATACTTATTAATTTATTTAATTATTTTTATTATTTATTAATATTTAAATTATTTAATTTAATAAGTAATAAAATAATTTAATTTAATATTTTAATAAAAAATATTTAAAATAAAAAATATTATAGAAATAAATATAAATATGACATAAAATAATATAATATAAATTAAATTAAATTAAACAGTATCAATATTAAATTTATATTAAAATAAATAAAATAATATAATTTATAAATATATAAAACTAATATTTTTTTCATCCAAAATAATAAATAATTAAAACACTCAATAATGCTAAATAATTAAATTAATTAATTTAATAAATAATAAAATAATTTAAATATTTAATATTTTAATAGAAAATTATTTAAAATAATATAAATATTATATAAAATAAAATAAATCATATTAAAATAATATTAATATTAAATTTATATGGAAATAGTCACGCTAAATTATTTAGTCCATTATAATTATTAATTTATTTAATATATACAAATTATCTTATTCTATATTTTTTTATTGTACTTTTCTAATATTTTTTTCTAAAATTATTTTTTCTTTCTTTTTAATATTAGTTATATATTATTTTTATATATAAAGTATAGTTATCTAGTTCTAATGAAATTTAATTTTTAATTAATGAATTATTAATACTATTCACTAATAAATTAAATTATTAAATAATAAAATTAATTTATTTAATTAATATAATCAGATTAATTTTTTGATAAATTTATGCCATCCATATTTCTACTTTTATATATTTATATATTGTATTATAACTTAGTTTTACATTCAATGAACATATACTTCAAGTAAATGGGTTTCTCAACAATTCTGTTACTGGTGGAAATCTAAATCGCAAACTTTTTTTCTTTCTTTTTTTAATTCGAAAGGAGTAGAGACATTTTAGGAAAGGAGATGCCCATCTTCCTTTTTCTTTTTTTTTTGTTAAATAATATTTATTTTCGGTTAGTCAATTAGAATCATTATAAACAAAAATTAATTATGTTTATTCTGAATAGAATCTCAATAGATACAAAATATTTCATTATGAATTTTGAAGTAACTATATAATAAGTGCTCGAATTCAAAATCTCTAATTGAACTAAAAAAAATCTTATATACCAATTAGAGAATATTTGAAATTGATGTGAAGTCTCTTAAAAGTAAATTTTAAATTTTTTAATTTTTTATAAACTCTTTTTTCCAAATTAAAAATATAAATTTTTTTTAAAAAAGCTTTTTTAAAATTAAATCTCAAACAGATTAAAAATTTGGGGGTGAATAATTTGTAACCGCCGAACAGGAACTGTCCGTCACAGTTAAGGCTGATCCCAAATTTCATAACCAAAATTAATAAATTTCAGAAATTACAACAACAATGCTATTCACTCACAACAACATACAGAGACACCACA
>CATIWF010210734.1:0-38024 GCA_949630135.1 Balakata baccata
CGTAATTTGGACGAGAGGAATGCTAAAGATATTCTTTATTTTTCAATCCGCTCTAACATTGGTTGACGGTGAGAGCAAAAAAAGAATTTAATTTTAAAAATTTCTATCTTATTATCAACTAATAAGTATTGTGTCTGCATTTCTCTTTGGAAGATAAGTGAGCTGTAAAGCCTTTTTCTATGGACAGGAATAAAAATTTTCCTACATGCTGATAAATAGCTACAGACATTATGTTTTTCTCTTGCACTTGTAGGAATTTGAGCTGAATTTTGAGGCAGTTTCTTCTTGTCTAGATTACTTAATTCAAATTGCCTGTACCAAAGAGAGTTTTTGTCTGCATTGATAGACTGTTGGTGAATGGACTTGGTGTTTGTGTAGTCCTTTTCTTGGGTAAGACAATTTTAAGCTTTTAATTTTTTGCACTGAGATGTCAACAATTGTGAGGTAGAAAATTTTAGATTCTCCTTACGTTCATATATCTATTAACAGTTGCATTAAATTATTGGCCTAAAAAAAAAGCCACGTTTTCATAATTTTTTGCAGGTGAAAAGAGCCATAGATTAAAAAACAAAAATTAGGTGGTGGGAAAAAAAAAGAGAGAGTAATGCTATGAAATATTGGTCTCAAAAAGCATGCCCATGTCAACTTTTCCTATAAAAATAAATGAAAATATAACAAAAGAATCCAATTGGATGTAATTATAAAGATTAAGGTTCAAATTGTTAAGAAAAAGGAATAGAATTTCAGTAGCATGACAACTAATAAGAATAGGGTTCGAAATGTAATAATAAATAAATAAGAGGATGCAATTACAACTAAGAACTTCAAATAAAGGACAAGAAATTATTATATTATTATTTTAAAAGTATATTGGATTTAGTCGTAACTAAATCTCTTCATTTCCTCCTAAAGATGTATAAAATAGGGTTTGAATTCAATAATTTTTTTCAACAAATTCAGTTTGTATTGTCAATTCAGCGCAAAATCTTAACTAAATTATTTTCTAATACATATGGTGTTGCCTGGAGGATTAGGTCTAAAAGATGATTGTAAATGGAAAGAGTAATATTCTTAATAAGAAACATGTCCATCTCGTTTTAGTTTTTTTGACCGATAAATGTTCAAGCCATCATCACATCCATGGGGGTAGTCATGGCTCCGGACAATGAAGAGTAATTGCTCCTTGCTTTTAAGTACAAGTGAAAATTAATCATCAACTACTTCAATAACTTTTCCTTTTCTTTTATTTTTATTTATTTTATTTTATTTTTTGTTGAATTTGAATTGTGAAATTTTGAACAATCAATATATCCATCGTTTAACTACTTAAAAAATTATTAAAATCCATAAATTTTAAAAAATTTTTTATCTACCAAAATCTTTTATTTTTTAAAAAATTTAATTTTTCACCTCCTAGGTGGGAAATTTCAAAATTTATAGATTTTAGTCAATGATAGATTATTGCTAAATTTTTCTATTCCAAGATTATCCGTAATAAATTAATAATATTTCAAAACTATTCTTAATCCTAGAAAAATAAAAATCAATTTTCTTTTAATTTCAATTAATTACTTTCTTATTATTATGCATTAAATTATTAATAAAAAATATTTTTTTAGTAATGTAATTAAACATTAAAATATAAAATAACTTTATTTTTTATTCTTCAACTCATAAAATAACCAAATTTATTTTTAAAAATTTTTAAGTATATAGTGAAATTGATTATATATAATTAATTAATAATAAATTATCAATATTTAATAAAAGGTAAAATTAAAAATTAATTGTTAAATCTATGGATTGTATTCATTGAACAAAACGTAAGTATAAGGATAATTGCATCATCAATCTATAGATTTTATAGCCAATTCAAATGATGAAATTTTTAGAATCCATAGATTTATTCATGAATTTTATAAAATTCATGAATTTTAAAATTCTCGATCCAAACGGAGTAAAAAAGAGAAACCCTTTTTTCAGCAAGGTAAATTGAGAGTTATTTTTTTAAGGAAAGAAGGGAATATGCTCAAATATATGAAGAACAGCAAATCCAGTTGGCCTCCATGGAGGAATTTCAATTTTCAACTTGACCAACATATCATAATAAAAAGGTTTGCTGATTATAGAAACGTTAACTACCATTATTAAATCAACAAATCATGCTTGAGCCACAATCTTTTATAATGCTAAATTGGCCATTGTATTCACAGATATAATTGTTTCAAACAAACCAGATCGATACAGCTCTGCCAAATATTGGCTACCAACCTAGCCAACTTTGATGCCTAGTATGAAACACGAAAGCTTACTTGTACTGAGTAGCTTAGCAGATTGCATTATTGCAATTTTTGGCAATTATTCAGAATCAAGTGCCTAAAATTTACAAATATCATAATTTTTCATATGATGAACAAACTTAGCAAATAATGTATCATGCGGTTTCTATCATCAGCAAAGTTTCAACAACCTGTTCAAATTCTTACTCATGTGAACTCAGAACAGAATTTCTTCTTTGAGAAAGCACTTTTGGAGAAATTGAACAAAACCAAGAGAGAATTTATTTTCAAATTCATTATATTTTCACACTAGATCCTTGTCATAGCGTATATAATTTAAATTCAAAAGATTCTCTTGACTATAAACTAAAAGGTACCGGACAAGAAGCTCATTGGCAGACGACTTCAGTGCCACCAAGCAAAAGCTCATTAGTAGGCATACAACAATGAAGCAATATATATGTATGTTAATGTATAAGCATGTAATAGTCCCGCATACCTGGAAAACAATTAAGAGTACCAAGTAATTGAGGAATTTTTGAATAAGCATTTATTCTAAGCAATTCTGAATCATACATCAGCTTTGCATGTTGAAGATGCAACAAATGAAAAGGATAAACAACCTATAAAAGCGGCTCTGCAATGCGTCCTCAATCTACACATTAGTGAAAATTATCAACACCGTGACCATTTTAATAGGCATTGGAAACCCACAAATCAATGAACTACTAACAAACCTACATCAATGTAATTCACAAGCAAGAGAAGCTTATAAGCCTGAGCTTCGCTCTGCTGTCAAACTCAAAGTTGTTTCAGTCATATCTGTACAATGTACTAGATATCATTACATCTTTCAGTACTAAAACTTGAACGAGCAACTGCATCATCCTGCTGTGAAAATAATTCTGATCCATCACCAGCAGAATGGTTTCTTCTCATTCGAAAGATACCTCTGTCATTTCCACAAGACTCGGATCGAATTCTTCCTTTCATACCATACCTTGCACTACTAAATCTAGAACTGAAAACTCGATATGCAGACTTCAAATTTGATTCGACCCCATTAGGATCCCCCACTGTACCAGCCATGAGTTCCATCAGATTGCTCCGAAACCCCAGATCTGAGTACACTCTCCGTGAATCCTTCACTGATTTTTCATCAAGTTTGCCATCTATGCCCTCCAAGTTCTCTTCCTCAACATCAAATGGTCTCAGACCAAACTGGGGATGTCTCAATTCAACGGGACGTCCCACTGTCTCCACCATCATACATGGATTGTTAAATCCATTCCATGAATGAAGAGGAACCAATTTACTCAAGGCGGTTAGCCAATCGACCATCTCCTTCATAGCTGGCCGCCTCTCTCTACAGGACCTCACACATTTAGCAGAAATCAAGGCCAATTGCTTTCTAGTCATAAGATCCTTAAGAGGAGCAATTCTTGGATCATAAATAACACCAAGCTTTCCCTTCTTTATTAGCGGAATTGCCCAATCCACAATAGAAGGCGGTGAATACCCCACATCTATAGCCTTCCTCCCACTAATGATCTCCAACAACAAAATCCCAAAACTAAATACATCAGTTTTAGTACTCAAATTATCAGGAGTAACATAACATGGATCAAGGTAACCCATAGTACCAGCAGGTGGGGTTGACTTAAGTGTATAATCATCGTCTATTCCACACCTTAGTGCTAAACCAAAATCTCCCAACCTGGCATTAAAATTCCTATCAATCAAAACATTTGCAGACTTTATATCTCTGTGGATTATTGGTGGGTTTTGTGAGTGCAAAGTCTCAATAGCCTTAGCAATTTGCAAAGCTAATCGAATTCTTCGACCCCAATTAGGGGGTCTTGAATTGGAGTGAAGAACATCATAAAGAGTACCATTGCTCATAAATTCAACAACAAGCAATCTATCTTTAGTATCACTAGCAAAGCCTAACAAATTTACCAATCTCGGACTATGAATCTTAGACAAGATCTCGATCTCATTATCCACTTCCTGCCCAATTTCAAGACCTTTTGAGGGTTTCTTGATAGCAACATGGCGGCCACGGATGACAGCCTTGTAGACACAACCATGGCTGCCTTTACCCAACAACTTCTGCTCAGAGAAACCATTGGTGGCAGCCTCAAGATCATTGTAATGAAACTGCTGGATCTTAATGGGTTTTTCTTGTTTGTTATGACTGGTTTTGGAACATGCGGTTTGAGGAGTTGGGTTAGAGATGGCAATGGCGGATTCTGCCTTGCAAGAAAGGTAGCCCATAAAGATGAAAACTTCGGTAGTTCTAAAGAAATGGGTAGTTGATTATTTACTGATAAAAAACGAATGATTAAAAAAGGATTCAAGATTTTTGGTACATAATAGAGAGGAGGAATTGTAAGGAGTTGGGTTTAGGGAGATAAAAAGAGCGGGGTTGGCATGGAAATGGAAATTTTTGGGCTGTAAAGAAGTGTGGATTGGCAGCTGACTAAATGGGGAAATGGACATTGCGAGAGTTGGTGGGTAATGGAAAGGTACCCCACAAATTGGAATCCCAATGCTATTTTTATGCCATAAAATATGGAGCAATTCTATTACTACACTATGCTACTTCAAAACGGTGTATTTTTCCATCTACACTTTCATACGGGTATTTTCCCTCTATTTCCAAATTTATAGGCACTAATTGGATTTAGAGATTTCAAAATATATAAATTTTATAAAATTTATAGGTTTTAAATTTATGTATTGTAAAATTTATTGATTTTAAGAAAATTAATTGTTTCTTTTGATTATAAAATTTATGAATTAATGATATAATTTTCCTTACACTTATGTTTGATTCAATGACTACAATCAATAGATTTTGTAACGTCCAGCGATTTAGGCCTTGATCGCCCGTGGCTAAAAGTGAGGGCTCTAGTCTGGTCAGAATCTAAATTCGGATCCATAGAAAAAAATTATAAATTGTAAGAGAAAATAAGTAGAAATATTAGTGAATGAGAATTAAAAGATTGGTGCTTTTATTAGGGAAGAATTCAAAATTTCCCTACAGACAAAATCGGTATTTTTGGATTTGTTGGGAAAAATTGTGTAAGAATTAAAGAATTGATTGGTGGAAGTATAATTTTTCATAATTAAATTTAACTAAGATTAATTAAGTTAATAGACTATAATTAGTGGAACCACATACATTAACCTTAATATAAAAGTCAAAAATTGTAGAAATTCTTCATTCTTCCACTAATCACCTCCCATCTTCTTCCTTTTCCCTCATGTTGCCGTCCACTACCCCTTCTCAAACCCTAATTCTCCATTTTTGAACCTATTAAGCTTCTAAAAGGGAGAAAAGAAGAATTTAGGGTGAGCAAAACTAATTAATCAAGGAGATTTCACCATAAGTGAGCAAAAGAGAAAGAAGGAAAGAAGAGAAAAAGGAGGAGAAAGATTGAAAGAACTTTGGTTTACTTAGGAAAAATCATCAAGGTGAGTTTCTTTTTCTTAAATTCAACATTTTTTCCACCTATTTAAGACCCTTGTAATTGATTGTTGTGATTGGAATTGTTAGATTAGGGTTTGGTGGATGTTGATCAACTAATGTTGAAAAGTATTGAATTGAAGGGGGGTTGATGGAATTGAGCCATAGATGATTGCAAAAAATGATTTTTTGCTTAGAAAACTAAAGAAATACAACTTAATTAGATGTGTATAGGGCTGTCCTATGAGGAGGAAATGTGGAGGAAAATGATTAGAAGTGTTCAATGAAGAATTTGTAGCTTGTTGATGTTGATTTTTAAAGAAAATGATATAGTATAATAGGGGTTGTTTTGTTTGTGAAAATGGAGGGGATGACTAATGATCATAATGAACTTAAATAAGGTAATAAGAGAAGGAAATAAAGATATGAAAAGTGGTAGAAAAACATTAGGATCATTACTTAATATTCATGCATAAGCTTTGAATGAATGTGTCATTCAGTGACATATTATTTCTTTTGTTAAGGCTAAACAAGTAGCCACCAAGAGGTGGATAAGGGCAAGAAAAGTACCATTTGACAAGAGAAGGAAAGGAAGACAAAGAGGAGGACTAGAGGCTGATTTGGCAAGTGCTTCTTGAATAAAAATTGTGCATGTCATAGAATGTGAAGTTTGTATGAAATGTATATTTGCATGTGACTTGGAAAATGTCTTGTATGAAAATTGGTTACCAATATAATTTTGTGGTAAATTAATGTGAAATGTTGAGTTTTATACATGGTGATGTGATTTGGAAATTTTAAATATGACATGAATGAATTAGGTCATCGAAAAACTTAAATTGCAATGAATCCTAACAGTTCCATGTTGCATTTACACTGGAATAGACCTGATTAAATTGACTATAACTTAGTTCGTGTAAGTTGGATTGCCCTGAATCCAATTGGAAATGATAGCTAAGACATAGAGCTAAAAATGTTGTGAAGATTATGAATTGAAATTTAGCTTGTATCTAAGTCAAAATTCGGTCACAAAAAGCTCGGACATAAGAGTATAATGAAAATGCTAGGTAAAAAGTGTTGAAACACTACCCGGTATTTTGACCATAGCTTTTAGTAAAAAACTCATATTC
The DNA here is from genome assembly GCA_949630135.1 of Balakata baccata. Taxonomy (NCBI): domain Eukaryota; kingdom Viridiplantae; phylum Streptophyta; class Magnoliopsida; order Malpighiales; family Euphorbiaceae; genus Balakata; species Balakata baccata. The sequence goes on from CATIWF010210734.1 coordinate 6,882, forward strand.
AAGTGATTTTTATTGCATTTTAAAGCTAAAACAATAAGGCATTCTAGAAAGTTACAAAGTCAGATTCTGAGTAGAAATGAGCCGAAATGGAGTCACAAGACTAGAGTCTGAATCTGTCATGCATAAGAAAATTCGTTTTGTGGTATTTTTTTTTTAACATTCTATATATGTCATGTTTTGCATGTAATAATTGTTGGTTATTTGATATTCAATTATACATATGGGCATTCCATATTTATAAGTGTACATATAATATCAATAATCCGGATATGATAATAATTATATTAAATTCCGAACACACCTAGCCTTGAATTAAAATAGAAAATAGGTTGGCATGCCAATAAAGGGAAAAAGAAATGCACGCTATAAAAATAATAAAATCTGGAAATGACAATATCGAAAAAGAAAGCTGGTAATGGCAACAAATACAAGTGTCAGGAATAAAAATTTCATAAATTCTTACTAATAAGTTCAGACATAAGTGTTAGGGGTTTGACTAAAAATAATAAAAAGAAAATGATATAAATAAAGATGATGAAAGAGTGAGATTGCATTTTTACAATTAAATTACACGACATATTTAGTTTATGAATATATATGAAATATTGTTAATGATATTGGTATTATGTTGTGATATGTACAAAATTTATGAATGTATCATATGTATAATTTTTATTGTATGAAGTACTACTAAGCTATTAGCTTAGCGTTGATAAATTTTCCTCATGCATGTTCAAAAATTCTAGAACATTAGAATATTTTGTCAAAAGAAAAAAGAAATTCAGACGGACAGCAGCTTAAAACTCCAAATTAATTTTGATATATTTTGATAAAATATTGTAATATATTACCAAAAATTTTTCTCACGAAATGTATATATTGGGGCATGTAAGTACAATATAAAGTATAATATTCTGGTGTCAAGATATATGTTTTATTTCAAGATATTAAAAAAAATATTTCCTGGTATGTATAAAATATTTATTTAATAGGATATTTGTATAAATATAATAAAAAAAATATTAAAAGTTAGGATGTTTAAAAAAAAAGTCTAAGTAGTTTAATCAATATAGTTAAACGGATAATACTCACTTACCTTATTAGCTTAGAGTGAGATAAAGAGGGTGTTACAGTTTTAACAACTAATTTTTTTATTTTACCCTTTATTAAATATTGATGCTTTATTATCAATTAAGTATGTACAACTAATTTCACTGCATACTTAAAAATTAAAAAAAAATAAAATTGATTACTTTAGGAATTTAAAAATAATAGAAAAATAAAAAATAAAATTAATAGTAATCTCTTAACCTTTGGAACATAACCTCTCCTTCTTAAAATGAGAAATTATTATATGTTATAATGTCTAATAATAATAATAATAATACAATTATTTGAAATTAAAAGAAAAATAATTTTTATTTTCTTAGGATTAATGATAGTTTTTGAACATTATTAATTTATAAAAGACAATTTCAGAATTAAAAAGTTTGAAAATAATTCCTTATTGAAGAAAAAATTCATAAAAAATGAAAAAAATAAAGAATTTTGGTGGATGAAAATTTTCCAAAATCAATAAATTTTTACATTTTTTAAGTAGTAAAACAATAAATTTGATATAAATTTAAGAATTGTTCTAAAATCTTTTAATCTAATCATAGCTAGAAGATTTTCTTTCCTTTTTTAGGATATATATATATATATATATATATAGAGAGAGAGAGAGAGAGAGAGAGAGAAATTACACATAGAGATATTTATTTTATTCTACTCATTATAAAAATATTAAACTCTTACTAATATTGATGGATTTTAATAAAAAGACTCAAATTCAAAAATTCTTTTAGTTCTCATAAATAAAAATATTAATTAAATAACTCCTTATATTGTCTTAAGAAATAAAATATCAATACACTATTTATAAATACTATAAAGAGGCACAACAATTATTTAAAGATTATCTAAATTACTTATTCGATAAATAAGATTGTGGAGATTCTTTACGATATAAAAATAATTCATCTTCGTAATTATTTGATGGAATGCATCTGTTTGAAATCATCTAAATGAGTTGAATTATGAGTTAATTAATGATTTAAAAATAAAAATGAAAAATACTCAACCCACCCCATAATCCAAATTTGATACATTGATAGGTAATTGAACTAATTTGAATGACTCGAAAAATTACACAATTTCAAATAATGATTCTAATTCGAACTAATTTTATTAAATTTCCAGTTATGAGCATTTTGTTGGTAATAATATATGTTGTTATCACAATAGTTCTAGTTGTAGATTTGGATTGGGTCGGCTTTTATTTAACAATGAATGTGATATGTTTAATTTTTATAAATAATCAATATTTATGCAAAATTATAAACACATATAACTAAATAAGAAGAGTGATGGGTAGAAGCATGGTTATGCTAATTGACTTTTTTGAAAAAAATAAATAAATTTCTTAGTTGACTTATTAAAAAAATTATAATCATACAAGCAAGTCAATTGATCAATATTTTTTTTACATCTTATAGAGACTAAATATTGAACCCAAAATATTTTATATTTACCATATAATTATAATGATCCAATTGAGCTAGTTTCAATTAGTAAGTGACTTATATTAATTGAATTATTTGTATTGATTTTTCATCCCCGAACATAATTTCAGATGACCATATTCAAATGGTTTTTTTATTTTGGCTTGATTTATTCATATTTTAATAGATTTTGAATTGAAATTAGGTAAGATTTTTCAAGAGAATTTGAATCTAAGTAAAAAATTATTATATCTATTAACAAGCCAATAGCAATAAAATCTCCAATATAAATTAATTATGCTTATTTTCATGGACAAAATCAGTAATAGAACGTTATATTATATAAATTAATAATTGTTTCGCTTATGTAACAATCTATTAATAGTTCGGTGCATGATAAAATTTATAAACTAGGAATATATTTTCCTTTTAAATTTACATATACCTAGTTATATTATGAAGAAATTTCATCCTTTACTAAAATCCAAATGTTTTTTTAAAATTTTACCTACAATTTTTATTATTTTCATCAGCATCGGAAAGTTTTTAGTTCTTCCTCCAATCTTTTCTTCTCTAATATCGGTTTCATTCCATCTCTAGCAAATCCAATAACGATCTTATTTCTGATCTCGTCTTCTTCGATCTCATTGTCCTCCTCTCTTCCTTTCATTATACTTCTTCAAAGAGGAAAAAAAATTACTATCAAGATTTATGATGATGCAGTTATTTTTAGGACTTGGCTTTCACTTTAAATTTGATGAGTTTGTCTGGTTGCTTTGAGAGAAAGATTTGATATTGAGTTTTTTTTTTTTTTTTTTGAGTTTTGATGTGTTGTTCATTTCTTTTTGGTTCTTTATTTTTTGGTGAAAATCATTAAAATATTCCAAAAATATACAGGAGATATTTTCATGAAATTCTCAAAAATATACCGAAGCATCCGCAATGTATTTCTAATGAATTCTTTTCAGAAAATTTTCAAGGTATACTTAAGGTATTCCTATGGAATTTCCAAAAGTATATCGAAATATCCCCAAGTTATTCCCAGAGAATTTCTTCTAGAAAATTTTCAAGGAATTCTCGATATAAAAGTATACCGAAATATTCTCAAGTTATTTCTAGAGAATTTCTTCTAAAAAATTCTCAAAAAATTCTCAATATATACTTAAAGTATCCCCAAGATATATTTAAATTATTCCTATGAAATTTCTAAAAGTATACCCAAGGTATATCCAAGATATTCTCAGAGAATTCCTAAGATACATCCAAAATATCTCTAATGTATACCAATATATTTCTGAGATATTCTTAAAGAATTTTCAAAGTGTACCCAAAATATATCCAATATATTCCGAAAGTATACCAAACTGTTTGAAATTTTTGTAATATTTTGAATTTTGATTGAATTCTATTTATCTTCTTCTTCTTTTTCTTTAATAATTTAGTTGTTCTTGTTCTTATTTTTTTTGTGAAAATTGAATCAAGATATCCCCAAAGTACACAAAAGATATGCCAAAAATATACCGTATGTATTTATTTCTTGGTGATTTTGAGATTTAGGTACTAATATAATTTTAGAAAGTTATTTTCGATAAAATTGAATAAAACTTTGGATACTGTAAATATGTATATATTTTTTGGTATTCTTATAAAATTCCCATATATTATTGGTAACTATTTCAAATTCTTCTTCTTTTTTTGTGTTCTATATTAGGGGTGTAATCGAGTCGAATTTATACGGTGTGAGGTTCAAGCTCAACCCAATTAAGATATACTAGAAGCTCGAACTCAATTGAGCTTCTTTTTAATTGTTCGAAACTAAATTCGAAAAATATTTGAGCTATTCAGACTCGACTTGATTGAGCTAAAAAAATAATTAGCATACTCAGCTCGAAATATACTCGATTAAACTCAACTTGACTCAAACTAAAGAAAGATATATAGATTTTTAGGCTATTTAAATAATGAGGGTATAAATGTATTTTTATAAATAATAAAAATAGTCGAGCTCAATTAAGTTTGCGAGCCTTACGAGTCGAGCGTTGAGATACTCGAACTCGAGTTCAATTCGATTAATTCCGATTCGAATTCGAGTATTTTGGAAGTTGAGTTGAGTAGCTCATGAGTAGCTTGACTCGTTTATACTTCTACTCTAAATTAATATTATCTTAGTGTATGATAATTGAATTTTAACTATCCTAATTTTAATGAATAGAAAATTTTTAGAAACGGATCTTTCCATTTTAGTTTTTCCCTTCATATTGTCGTAATTGGAATAGAAAGAATTATGGATTAATAAATCAGTACCGAAAAATTGATTTTAAGTTCATAATTTTTTTATCTGACTCAGTTTATAATATATCAAATTACTAATAAAATAATATAAATAAAATTTTATTTTTATGACAAGTTTGATTCATCATAAATTTAAGTATAGATTTAGATTCACATTAAAATTAGATATTTTATCGTCTTTTTCTATGAACAAAAACAAAAATTGCAATAATTTAGTGATCAAAATTATGAGATCTATTGAATTTAAATATCTAATTTGACTCTTTGTATCAAAAAATAAAATCGTTTTTTATTTTTTTTGTCGAGGAAAATTGCTTTCTTTAATTACAGAGAAAAATTACCTTTTTCTTTACGGTCCATCCAAACTAGACAACAAAAATAAAATATATCAAATTATTAATTGATTTTTAAATACTTATCTCCGAAAGAAAAAAAAGGGAATAATATAGATCAAATTACTAATATATCTCAATATATATATATATATATCGGATTCACGAATCTACTAATTTTATATATTGAGTTAATAATAAATTATTATATAAAAAAATAATCCATTTTTTATGAATATAAAACATAAGATAAAAATTATTTTTGTAATATGGTAATAAATTATTGCCTCAGTACCTGAAGGAATATAGTATAATTGAATTCAGAAAAATATTTTTTTTTTCACATAATTCAAGCCGTCAAATAAAATCCAAGGAAAGAATTACAATAAATATTTAAAAAACCATACATATATAATTCAAAAATTATTTGTCTAGATTATATTCATAAAATCAAGCCAATAATTAATATATTGCCATATAAAAAAAAAGTAACAGTAAAAGAAACTCTTTTTCAAAGTAACAATACAAGTTAATTTGCATATAATCAAAATATAGATAGAAATCAATTGAAGTTAGTTCAATTGATACACTTATTATAAAATAGTGGTATATAATAAAGATGTATGGTCATGACTTCAATATCCAACTTTTACATGATATATAAAAAAATAGGCTAAATCCATTCCAGCCCCATGAGTTTTTCATTTTTTCTTAATTTGCTCCATATTAGTTTTTAGCACCGATTACCTTTCAAATTCTATTTTTAGTCCAATTTGCTTGCTGTAAAATTTTTAAAATGTAATAATTTGCTCCGTGCTAATGTGGTAGCTGATATTACATTAAAAATGTAAAATCACAATCCAACTATCATATCAGAATATGAGCAAATTATTACGTTTTTAAAATTTTATTGGAAACAAATTGAATTAAAAATAGAATTCGGGAGGTGACCAATGCCAAAAAAACTGATCTGGACGGTAAACTAGGAAAAAAAGGAGAAAAAATGGGGCTACTAATGGGTTGAGCCAAAAAAAATATAGATCGGAAAAAAAATGAAGAATTTTCCGATGATTCAAGAAGCCTGGTCGGGATTGATAAAAGATGCAATATTTAGAAGCATAACCTTAGCATTCTCGTTGTCTGAATTGTACAAATGAAACACATGATTCTCATCTTTAGCTTCAACAATCTCGACATCTCCTTTCCATCCACTTTTCTTCAAGCTTTCAAAATAATACCAACCTCTATCTCTCAAGATATCCTTCTCTGCAACAAATATAAGAACCTTACTGCAACCTAAGGCATCTAATTTTGGATCAGCAGCAGGATTAAACAGAGGATCATCACACCCACTTGATGCTGGATTTGCAAAATGCCAATAATATTCAATCTTTGATCTCACTTTCATTTCTCTTGCCTCATTTCCAACGGGTTCTTTTCCCCAGAAATAAGGATGTATTAACACAATCCCCACAACGTTAATCTCTGCTAGTTTTTCTTTCTCTTTCCCATATTTCAGGGCCATGTTGTGTGCTATATTCCCACCTGCACTGTCTCCTCCTAAGAACACCTGTTGTAGATCAGCATGTTGGTTTATCCACTCTTCAGGACCATCTCCACGAAAATGGGAGCCAACCCATTTAAGCACTGACCATGAATCGTCGTATGCAGCAGGGAGGTGGTGCTCCGGTGCTCTCCGGTAGTCGACGGAGACAATAATGATGTTGGCCTCCAAGGATAACTTGTTGCAGAAGTCATGGTAACGAGGGGAGAATGGAGTTCCGACAACAAAGCCGCCACCATGGTAGTAGACAAGAAGAGGGAGTTTCTTGTTAAGGTTGGTGTTTTTGGGGAGATAAAGCCTGGAGGAAAGGTTTAATTCCTTGGAATAGACAACATCCTTGGATAGGACATTAATGGTGTCAAAATCCAAGGAAGAAGAAGGAGGAACAATGTCTGTGCCCATGAGTCTTTCTATGCTGCCATCTTTGTATATTCGGATAAATGGCGGTATTTCTAGAGCAACTTCAGGCTTGGTTGAATACTCCATTGAAGGAGAAAATTATGCAAATTTTGGTTTTGTTTTGTTACAAGGAATAGAATTAGATGTGGAAATAAGAAAGGATACTAAATATATACCAATAAGCTATTTATAATATATCTTAATGTTTCCCAGGATGCATGTAACCATCTTTCTAACCTACATACTATTTATAGAAAAAACATATGAACTGATTCAATGATACCAACTTCTTTCGAATAAATTTATGATGTTGATTTATTTTTTTTGTTATAAATTAAGTTAATATATAATTATATAACCTTTGTTTTCTTAATTAGATAGAACCAACCTGCCTACCAAGTATGTATGAAAATTTCATTTTGTATACATATAACCAGATCAAATTTATAAAATTAAATTTATAAAGCCAACTTTATGATGTTAATTATGTTATGTTAAAATGTTATTTTTTATTTATTTATCAATTATAAGTTGAGAGAAAAGAACGATAGGACTCAAACCTAGATTATTTAAGAGACTCCTAAAGTCTTTAAACAATTAACTAATGACAAGTGATTCCCATGTTAAAATGTTTGTGTGTACATAATTAATAGTAAAAGGTAACACATTGATTACTACACAAGAATTTCAATGATAATTTTTTTACAATTACAAGTTGGATATTGAATTTATAATTTAACACATTTACTTTGATTATTTTATGGTTGATATACTAATTGATTGTTTCATATATTAAGGTAATATTTTATATATAGCTAGCTCTATTTGATAAAATACTTTTAATAGTTATAATACGTCATCATATTTATAAAAGTAAAAATTAATTTTTTTATTATAAATTGTAATGAATATGTAGGTCTTGTTTAGAATGTTTTTTAATATAATTCTATTTGGACACGTAAGCAATGACGTACAGTAATTAACATTTGCAACATTATTGCTCTCCTTTCCGAATTCAATCACATAATAACTTTATTTTTATCTTCACGTTAACCGATAAAAATAAAATAATTAAATATATATTATTATATAATTGTACTAATTTATAAATCACGTATTAAATTTAGTTTATTTAAAAAAATTTTCTCCTTAAAATATAGAGTTAATTTCATAAAAAAATTTTATAATTTTGATAATTTGTATGAAAATATATTTTTTTAACTTTTTTCTATAAAAATCACCAAATTTTATTTTTTTTTCATAAAATTTATTTTTGGCAATTCTTTCATTGGATTGCTCACGTGACACTACAATTATATGAATTTGTTGACGTAGCATCTATGTAATTGATAACGCGGAAAAATATATCAGCATTCTAGTGTTATATTATTGGTGAAAAAATTACCGTAAATAATTTATGAAAAAAAAAATTTAGTAATTTATATAGAAAAAAATTATTTTGACATAAATTAACAAAAATATATTAACAATCGGTTGTGTAACATTTGTAACTTTATATATATATATCAAGTCTCCAAGGTTGACATTCAAAGGCCAACTGCTGATCGATCCAATTTCCATGATGTCAGATGATGTCAAATCATAACCAACTTTTTGTTATCATATCTCTATCCTATCCCATTAAAATCTCTAAGCATTGTATGTGGAGTTTAAATTGAGTCTTTCAATATCTTATCTCCGACTTGGTATCAGAGCCCCATCTCATCATCCTCATCCCCATCTTTTTCTGCATCTGTTCCCATATCCATTACCACCAATCTTCCGTCTCTAACAAACATTTTCCATTAAATTAACTTCTAAAAATTACATCCCATGCAAACTTCAATTCACTCCTCTTTTGAATTTTTATAACCTACATGGATTTCTCAATGGGATGTCATAAATTCCTCCACTAATAAACTCGAGTTGAATCCTGAATATATTAACTGGTTTAACAGAGATTAACTAAAGATAATGACATCATGGTTGAAACAGATAAAACTGCTAATGACACTGAAGTACTGCACAATCAGGCCCACATAGAAACGAATGTTATTTTGGCTGAGCCTAAGGAGGCTACCAAAGCTGATCAAATTGGTAGGTCTTTATCACGGGGCATATGAAGCAGAAGTAAGAGATGAGCAACCGTGGATTACTATATACAAAAAGACTCCTGAAGTAATGGAAAAATATAATGTTACTCTTACAAAGAAAGTATCCAGAAAATTTCTCAAGCTAGACTTATGAAGCTTGTATATTGTAGGAATTATGAGTTTTATCACTTTTATTAATCCATTTGGATGTATAAATCTTAGTGTACTCTTTTATTTTAATTTTAATAAATTTGAGCTAAGAAACATAAAGTGAACGCTACATTGTACCATCTAATTGAGATAATTTAATATGTTTTTAATTCTTGACTTCATTCTTTTAATAACAAATATATTATATTTTTATTAATTAAAATTTGAGATATGTAATAAGAAGAATATAAATGTACGTAGTGGAAGTATAATTAATGCCTCCTTAATTTCTTAAGAAAAAAAAAACTAAAAAGTGATAAGTTTTTATTTTCTTAATTAAAAAATGTTTACAAAAGAATGGAGGGTGTACATAAGATAAATTACTAAGAGGGCTTGTATTTGTTTGGAATTTTATTGAAAAGATATTTATGGTAAGTTATTTGACACAATTATGTTTAAATAAAAACATGATATGATTAATTAATTCTGTCAAAATTTAAAATATGTATACAAAACTATCATAATTTGTATTGACACGATACATTACAAATAAAAACGATTAACTAAAATTGTCTAAATGTGTACATATTATTCGACATAACATGTATAACTTGTTTACAATATGAACAAAAAAATGAAAATTATATAAAGCAAATAATAATTTTAATTTTAATATAATGTATTGTAAATTTATTTATATATAAACTTATATTATATATTTAAATAATTTAAATAACACTAAAATTATTAGATATTTTACATATTTAAATATTTCATAACATGTTAGACATGTAAAATTCATTTAAACACGATTTTTTTTCAGTATTATAAATGTGTCTTTTGATCAGTTGTGTTTAAAATTGGCAATTCTAATTTTTGTTTCTTGTTTTGCAATATATCTCTCAACTAATTTTTTCTATTATGTTCTTAAATTGTTATTATAATTTTGCCCTTTTTAAATTAGCGGCGTTGAAAAATTACGGGTCAAGATGCATAAAGAGCGGTTTTCTTATATAATAAAATAGTTTTTTTTTTTTAATTTTGAGACCAAAAGTCCGGAACGCATTCAGTCATATCAACTAGGTTAGCACGACCTCAGTTCTGTGAAGCTTCTTTGTGAAGCAGATGATGTTTGTGTATGGACTCAATCGATTGATGGGCATTACATGGCTAAAAATGCAATTTCAGCAAGTAGTCATGAGAGTGATACCGCTTCAGTTCATAAATTTATTTGGAAGGAATTTTTACCTCCGTCTAGAGCTATGTTGGTTTGGTGGGCATATAAAGGCAGATTACCTGCTTATCACAATCTAGCGAGATTATCTTTTGTCACTACTCAAAACATGTTGATGAAAAGAGGTTTTAATTTAGCCTCAAAATGTTGCTTGTGTAATTCTTACGTGGAAACCATGGATCACATTTTCGTTAATTGCAATTTTGCTTCTACCATTTGGGCTGCAATTTCCAGTTTTTTTGGTTGACGAATTCATGTTAACGGCACTCTCAAGGACCTCGTACGGGATGCTTCAAGGGTGCATTTCAGTACTCAACTTACACCATTTTGGATTTCGGCTATCATCCGTGCTATTTGGTTGATTTGGAGAACGCGAAACTTGGTGATCTTTGAGGATAAATCGTTCTCAATTTTCCACACATTGAGATCTTTGTGGCAATTTGTTAAAGATTGTGATTTCTCACCATGTTTAATGTGTTAGAGGAGATGTAGAATTTAAAAAAATTGAAAGTGCAGTGTAAGCCTCCCATGGCGCCTAAAATACAGTGTGATTTGGCACCCGCCACCTGCTAATTGGATAAAGGTCAACACGGATGGGTCTGCAATCGGATCTCCAGGATTATCAGGGGCAGGAGGAATTTTCCGGAATACATGTGGTTTTGTTAAAGGAGCTTTTTCCGGAATACATGTGGTTTTGTTAAAGGAGCTTTTTCTCTCAAATTGGGTATTAATTATACGTTTATAGCAGAATTGATAGCTGCCATTTATGCAATTCAGCAAGCATGGATTAATGGATGGAAGAATTTGTGGATTGAATGTGATTCGACATTGGGGATCCATCTTCTAAAGACAAAATCGATAGATATCCCATGGACTTTGCGACATGAGTGGATAGACTTTGAAGAAAATAACTGAGATGCAAGTTGTGATTTCTCATATCTATAGTGAGGGAAATAGAGTCGCCGATAAGCTAGCAAGATATGGTGCAACATCGGCTCATAATCACTAGTGGCATATATCACCAGACTTTTGTTTAGGATTAGTTTACGATGATAGTGAAAATTTTAGATTTGCTTAGTCCTTATGTACTTTTTACTTTTTATTTTAATAATATTTGAGCCCAAGTAGGTATAATAAAATACTAATTAAAATGAAAATTATAATAATTAAACTTGAAAAGAAAAAGAAAATACTCAAAATAAACATTACATCTCCTCCCTCTCTTCTTTAAATCAAACACAACTAGACCTCTCCCTTCTTCTTGGCGTTAGGTTGAAGGAAGTAAAAATGGGGTTTTGACGAAGAGATTATTCACTGATTAATAGTATAAATGGTACTAATATTTTTTACTTTATTACAAATTGGTATAAAAACTGATAATTGATAAAAAAATAAAAATTCTGATTATATAAAATTAATTTAAAAATATTTCTGAATTTTTTAGTTAAAAAAAATCTTGAGCAGAAAAATTCTTCACGCCTATTCCAATCAAATGCCTTCTAGTTAGAAGAATACATGGCATCCAAGCGTTTCCACATCATAGATCACAAGTCGTTACTTTATTCTGACGAAAGATTTGCTAATTTGAATGGAATAAGAGAATTTTAGTAGAGACTAAAAAATATAGTATTTATTAGTTGGTATATTAAGTTGGCAACTTGGCATCAATACGTAGCTATAATAGAGTATTTCCGTAGCAATCACTCAAAGTTTTAAATGTGATAAACACATTCTCTTTTGTAACAACTTCAGATTTATCTCGATCTCTGTGTACTCTATATAGAACAAAAATTCAATGGAAAAATATAGTTCATTTGCTATAGCTCTTGGTTTATCATGGTATCAGAGCTTTATACGGATTAACATCCTTCTCTGAGCAATGTCAATCATTCAGCCATCTTCTTTTCCAAATGTCAGTCATCAACTCACCTTAAAACTCACTTCCACCAATTATCTGTTACGGCAGACCCAAATTCTACCTCTCTTACGAGGACACAATTACAATCTAGTTCACCACATTGATGGAAGTCACTCTCCACCAGCAACTGTCGTCGACGATAAACCAAATCCAGTCTATGCAACACGGTTCAGTCAAGTTCAAATTGTACTAGGCTGGATAATCAGTTCTTTGTCCGAAGCTGTTCTACCTCAAGTAGTGGGAGCACAAACAGCACGGGAAGCCTGGAAAAAGCTTGCCACAACATATGCCAGTGGTTCGAAAACCACCAATTCCTCTCATCCAAGAGCCAATCTATTGCAAAAGAGCATTAAAATTCAAGGACTCTAAAAATACTTTTTATTAAAAATACGTAAGGCGAATCTTTTATAATTATTTATAAGGTTAGACTTTCTATTATAACTTTTTTTTTTAACAAAATTTTATTTTGAATCTAAAAGATGTATTGCATATTCATAAAGTCAAAATCCTTTTAAGTTAAAAAAAAAAAACAAACGTGACTGGTTTGGGTCAACTGTGGTTGGCTAGAGCTCCGGTCGGCAACGATGCTATTACTCAATAAAAATTCTCACCTGATCATATGTTCACTTATATTTAATTACTTTGTAATAATTAATTTATCCCCACTACGATCCATATATTATTAGAATATAACATTAATATTTTATCAATTAAAATATAATTAGATCATTATTAATAGTATAAATAATTAAAATGGTATAAAACTAAATTGCCATATTTACTATATATTTTACCATAACAATAATCATTTTTTTCGTCTTATTTATTTTGAATATAAGATAAATTAATTTAATTGTTAATTTCAAGAAAATCATATATATATATATATATATATATATATTTCTTTTATAATTTTATGAAACAAAAACTTATGCCATATTAAATATGACTTGTTAACTAGTAGTTGGCTTCATTCATTTAAGAGAAACAAGGCTGTATTTATTTATTTTTGTGCAATGAAACAAGAATTTATTAAAGTGTGGGGAAAGATTTGGAGCTACCCACTGGCAAAGGAAAAATTCTAACATAAAACGAATTTATATATATCAAACTAATGAAACAGTGTTGCATAAATAAAATAACTAAAATAATTTAGTAAACTAAATGGTAAGTAACCCTAATTTTATAAGCTCAGGTTGATTACCTACCATCGCACTAGTGAAAGAGTTGGTTTTTGCAAGCTCAATCAGATTGTAGGACATTTTTCTGATCACTAACCCCGTATTTATTTATTTTTTCCTTAATTTGGGCAGGGAATATGTGTGATTGAGCCATTAATTAGATTTCTTGATACCAAGTGAAGGTAAATAATGATTATATCCATAAGCCCGTGAGAGGTGGAGATAACATGTATTTCTTTCAACTTAACAAAAAATTTGGAGTTCGAATTCTAAGCATATATACAACTATTTTACTAACTTTAAAATTCTATTCGACATGAATAAAATTAATCTTATAGGTTAGTAACTAATTGATGATATTTATGGTCTAAAAAAATGATTATATCGATAACATAGTTGATAGATGATAACCTCCCAAGTAATTAATTAGTTTTTTAATAAATTGACAAGTCAATAGCATCGAAAATGAGTGAACGGAAAAAATAAATAAAGGGCTAAATTAAAAAAAATTATGGAAAATGTTCAATTCTTTATAAATTTGAGTTTAATTATATATATTTTAGATTTTGTAACAAATCTTTCCTTGGGTGGATTGAATGGAAAAACATTAAAAATATAAAATAATGACATAAAAAACACAATAAAACTAATGTAGAAAAAAAAATTTAATGAATTGATAAAGTGTAATGTTTATAATTTTTTTTTTTAATTTAGCCATAAATAAATCCAACACCGGTGGAGAAATAAGAGGCAGGATTTTTATTTTTATTTTTTGCCATAAGACAATAACTATACCTAGTTTTTTCTTTTGTTTTTGATAAGGTTAATTGTGTGTCTCTTTCCTAACAAGAAATGCATCTCATTTTACAATCTTTTTTGTTTTCACCTCCGGCGCACCTCTTCTTGCCTTGCAGGACTAGAAGGTTGAAGACCATGTTATCAGGCACCAAACCTAACCAACTGAGGAAACACTTGAAGGGAGAATTGCAACAACTTCCATTTGAATCCATCAACAATAAACATGGGTAGGGTAACCCAAGATACGATTGGGAGTAAGTGTTTTAATTTATCTTAATTATGATTATAAATATCATTTGTTGTCCATCTCAACCATTATGTTAAGCCATCACTTTCAATGATGTCTGTTTCCTAAATGACCATTTCAAGTTTCTTGTTTGGTAATTCTTAATCATAAAGTTTTATCATGTAATTGGACCTTTGGTATTCTTTTTTCTATTTTTCCTTTTTCTTAATTAGTTACATCAATCTTATAATTTCCAAAAGTCATAAAGTTGATTGATTAGCTAGCTAATCAATCTTATAATTTCCAAAAGTCATAAAGTTGGTTGATTAGCTAGGTACTATCTCTTTCTAATAATTCTTTTTTATTTAAATATCCATGAATTCATGTCAAACAGACTCGTTAAAGGGATAAAATGATCGTTTTAAATTTAAAAGCACTTCATATTCATATTCAGGTTTTAAATTTAAAAATTTTGATTAAGAAAAGAAGGCTCAAATTTAAGACTTCTGTAATCATAGTACTTCTACTCATCAAAATCACATTTTGTTGGTCAGCATTGCAATTTTAAACTGCATCCATTGAGAATGTTTATGGGTCACATATTAACATGGAATTACTTGCATGGTTTTTGATAACATTGAGAATGCTTCCTTCCTTTGGAATTCTGACTCATTAAATTCCTATTTGAGGCCCAAAACAAACAAGTGGCCTTTGTTTTTGCAAAATTTTGTGTTTTTACTTTGGGCTGGCTGCATTGATTTAATTAAAGAGAAAAAGATAAGCACACTAAAAAGGCTAATTACACAAAAGTGAGCACTTACAACATATTTATGTGATGGCCATTCAAGATTCTACAAACCCAAGAATAGCAACAGACTTGATTGTTTAATACACGAATCCCAGGCAAAGAAAACGAGTTCCTTTCTCCGGGTTTTCTTCATTTTCAGTTATCAATGTGATTGACGCTGCTTAATTAGTGGCTCCATTTGTGGAAGGTGAGGAAATGAGGTAACACTATATATATTGTATAAAGTAAATATTATAGTATATATAAGTATTTATAGCAGAATATAATATATAATCAGTAAAAAATTTACAGTTATGTTATTAAAATAGTAAATTAATGGGGATTAAAAATAATAAAGCTTATCATGGGGATTAAATAGAATGCAATTGTGCAAATTTATATATATAGTATATGTACGGTATATTTAACTTTCTAACTTGTAGAATGCAACTGTGTAAATTTATATGTACAGTATATGTACGGTATATTTAACTTTATAAATAGTAAATTTATATCTATTTATAAAGGTACATATAAATTTTTAATTTATCTATTTTAATTTACATTTATTTCATATTCATATATTTCAAGATTCCATTTTGTATTCACATGTGTTATATGTTAATTTATTTTTATTATTTAATTATTAATGGGATAAAAATAAAACAACATATCATGGGATTTACATAAACTGCAACTACAATAACTTTATATGTAAGGTATATGTATGGTTTACTTTATAGCTTTTCTTGAAAATATATAAATTATAAAAATTCTGAAATTATATTTTTAAAATAAGAACAAATTTATCAAACATATTATCTTCATTTTTATATCTTAGTTATATGAAAGTTATACGTATATTATATGCATATGTGAATAATGTTATACAGTTTCATAATCATAAAGAATAAAATGTGACAAATGTTATGTTCCTCGAAAATAAAATAAAAAAATTACAAAGTATATGTGAATTATATGATAGTTATATATGCAGTAAAATTTTACATAATAATAATATAATATGTTAATTATATGTAGGTTATTATTATTATTATTATTATCATCATCATCATCATCATTATTATTATTATTATTCTCAACTTTCAACTCTAAATCTCATCATTTTCTCCTAATGTATATGTAAGATGCAGGCCTTCAATGACTAGAACTTCTATTGATGAAATCAGAAATAGCAACATCTAATCTAAACAACTACAAAATATATGTTAATTATAAAGAAAGTAATTTTTTTAAGAAAAAAAATTCCAATAAAAATCAAGTCAGTAACTTTAAATCAAGAAGAAAGATGAAAAAGGATATCACTTTGATAAATTTTCTAAAGTCAATATGGGATCATTTGGAGGTACTAGTATATTATATCAAACTAGAAGGAGAAAATCGTATATTTTTCAAACATCAAAAAGATATTAGTATATTATATCAAATTAGAGGGAGAAAATAATAATTTTCTCTCCAAAAAACTAAAAATCTGCAAATTATCTTCAAACGTTGATGCGTTCATTTGAACACTTAGTCTCCATAGAAATCCTATATATTGATGGTCTTTCATTTTTTTAAAGATCCCTTCGAAAAACTTGTATATTACTAATTTCTGATTGAATCATTTTGAGTATGCATTCTATAGCTACTTTAGCAATGAAGCTTCAAGTGTAGACAGGGACGGAGGTATATTGGAGCCAATGGGGCATTGAATTCTCCGAAATTTTTGAAATTTTTTGTAGTTTAATAAATTTGTTATTCTTTTTTTAAAAAATTTTAATATATCATTTTATTTTGACTAAAATTGTATATTTTTCTATTTTTCATTTTTACACTTTCAATACTCTTTCTATATTTATTTTTCTAATTGAATTTTTAAATAAAATTTCTAACTCCGCCACTATGTAGAAGCATTTGATGTCGAATTAGGAGCGTCAGCAACAACCACAATTAATTCATTTCTGGAGGAAGTTTGCGGTGGCACCACTACAGCTTTTTCCTTAATCTCCTTGCTTTGGCCCCATAGCACCATGTATAAGCCACATATGATTAATGCTACCCCTAGTATGCTGCCCCTTGCAAACAAACACAATATTTAAATTACCAATATAGACATATAACTTCAAATCTTTATATATAATATTAATAATTTGTATTAGAATCAAAGTGAAATCAGGACTCCTAAGTTAGAAGGACAAAAAGTCATCTAAAACCTTAAATAGGGGTATAAAAAGATTTTCAATATAGGAATAAATCTTAAAAAATAATATAAATTTACATACTATTATATATATTTTGAAAAATTAAGAAAGGACAACTAACGACCCTTATATGAATGTGGTTCTGCTATCATAATATGTTAAGCTTAACTTAATGCCAAATGGACACTAGTGAAGCTCTTTTTTTTCTTCATTAAGAGGTTTAATAGATTCTGAACTTTTAAAAGGAATTATTTATTCTTTTACATTTATCACAAAAGTGATAAACTCTCACTAACTTTAATGGATTGTGATAAAAAAAATTTGAAATCGAAATATTTCTTAATTCTCATGAATAAAAATACTAGTTAAGTTACTGCTTGACTCGAACTCGTAATTTAATATACAAGGAATTTTGATGTTTATAATATAAACAAAAGTTGGCGGGAAATTAATTAATGATCATACCTTCCAAGATGTAATTTTTCTTCAAGCATAAAGGAGCCAGCAATAGCTACAAGCAAAAGGGCGAGAGGATTGAAACTGGCGACGAACACTGGCCCTGTTTTGTTCACACACCACGCTATGAGGATCAATCCCACTCCAGAAGTCATAATTCCCTGCAAACACCGAATGCTTCCTTAGGGGACAATACTTATTTAACTCAAATTTATAAATAAATTCATATGTTAACTTAATTAATTATACTGTCTTATGTATATAAATTATTACTATTTTACATATATTATATGATGTAATAATTTGATTCATGCCCATTTAATTAAAATTGGTAACCAATGGGGAAAAAAAAACAAATGATAGAGCATATGCACATGAAAAGTAAGAAGTTTGATAAAATGTACCAAAATATAGATCATTACATGATAAAAGTCAATTATTGTAAAAAGCTTATTCATCTTTTTTTGCTTTATTAGTTTAAATGTCAATTTATTCAATCAGCAAAACACTTTTTAATCTAAAATAAAATTTATACTTTATAATTATATTAGCTTGCTGTTTTGAATTTATAGCCAATTAACATAATTTTTAATTAAGTTTCAAAAAAAACAACATAATTTTCAATTTAATTGGTTTCATAGTATATAAATTGTTACTGGAATTAATATTTTAATTCAAAATTTCATTTTAATTTCCTTTTCATTCTCAAAATCTAAGTTAAAAAACGAAAAATCATAATTTTAAGATATGAGAAAACCAAGAAAGATAAACATTTTCATCTATATACCACATAGGCAACAGCAAGAAGTCTGATATTCCATCCCAATTTCCATTGGCTCCAATTTCTGTCCATGCAGAGGGTCAAAATTACACACTGAATCGAACCCATTATGGACACAAGCGCTGTGCTTGAGTAGTGACATGGGTATCTCTTGCTTATCTTAGTCTGCACTTAGAAAGAGAGAAATAAATAAATTATATCAACAAAAGAACATTGGATATAATGTTTTTAGGATCAAGTCATATTAAGCCTTCCCATTTGTTTGTATTTTTCATTTAGCCCCTTCAAAATATTTTTTTCGTTCAGTTTGTTTCTGTAATTCAGTTTTTGGTCTATATTGCTGAATGCCGATATAACATGTTAATAAGTCAGTATTGGGATGTGGAAGGTTATATATCTTTCTAAAATGTAAAGGACAATGTAGACTAAAAACTAAATTTAGAGAGCAAACTGGACAAAAAAAATATTTTAAGAGGTAAATGATGAAATGAGGCAAATGGATTGTTTTTATGTATATTCACTTAACTTTGTTATTATTGCAATGTATATGTTGGAACCGGTCTATCTAAATGGCCTATCTCCAAATGCATGTATTCTCGAAGTGCCTTTCTCATAGTTCCCTTCCTGGGCATTGATTGAGAGGGAATATACTTCCCCAATGGACGAGGGAGACAGCAATCTCCTAACAAAATTTTTCTTCATTCCAAAAAAATTATTTAACTATATTTTCATTACACTAAAGTTACTTATAATCAGTTTTCGATGACACGTTAACAGCTATATTAGATTTCCATTGACATGCCCGTTACCACGTCAAATTTCAGGTGACACATCAACTATCAAAATTGGTCAAAAGTGACTTTACTAAAATGTAAAAAAAAAAGTTTTAATAATTTTTTAATTTTACTTTTATTATAGCAAAATTCAGTAATTATTGATTAAATTAGCCTCGAAACAAATATATAAAGGCACAATTATGCCTTATGCCATGTTTTTAAGCATATGAAGTATAGGAAGGATAGCAACCTGAAGTATCAACCACAGAGCGCAAGTGATGCAACTGAGAAACGAGAAGAAGCCGCCTAGAATCTGAGTGCCACCATGACTGTATCGGTGATATTGCTGATGGGTGTGTTTGAGAAGATGAAGATTGGTTGACCAAATATTGATCTCCACCCCTTTGTACAAGGTGAGAACCATCGCCCCACCTATCCCTGTCACTATTCCAATCAATTTCGCCTTCCCAGTTGCTGTCTTCACTTCCAGTCTGTCTAACCTGCTGATCACATAATTAATCGCAATATTTGATTTTCTTTCACAAATTCATTGTGTTTTCATTACCTAAACAGAATGGCAAGTATCAACGTTAAAGCTGGTACGAGGTTGAACATAGCAGCAACAAATGTTGCAGAAGTTAAGGCCAGTGCTTCTATGTATAAGTTTTGGCCCACTAATGGTCTGTGTAATAGTTAAATCTTATACATGGAAGATATATAATGATAATAATTATTTCAAAACCATGCATGCATTTGTTTACCCGAAAAATGCACAGAGAAATGCTTGAGAGAGTACTGTCCAAGTGAGTTTTGGCCTGCTCTTTCTATGTATAATATCACACAATTAGATTTATAAGTATAATTAGCAAATAATTAAGATTAATAGAAGAAGGAAAATGATTGAAACCTTTCAAGGATGAGAGCAAGAGGAGCAACAAAGGCAGTAGCAAATATGCCGCGGTAGACAACTAAAACTCTCAAATCCATTCCATCATCGATAGCCAATTTGTAGAATATGTTCATCCCTGCATTTGCAATTTGAACCACCACTATTGCCATCACTGCCTTCAAATCTTCAATACTTGGTCTCATCTCTTTTGTTTGTTACAGTTCTATCAAATCACCTTAATTTATAATAGGCAAAAGGTATATATAGCCTTATGTATTTTTCCGTTTTTGTCATTTTACCGACATGACTATTTTTTTGGTTCAAATTGCTCTTTATATTTCGTTTTTAGTTCATTTTATCTCTTAAAATTCAAAAATATAATACATTCAACCATTATATAATAATGTGACATGCCGAAAAAGCAAATCGACACTTGAAATATATGTACTGATTAAAGGGTAGATTATGACAAAAATTGAGAAGCAAAATGGACCAAAAATAAAATATAAAATGTAATTTGGACTAAAAACCAATAAAGATGCGAAATGGTAAAAACCGACAATCACATAGGCTGAATATGTGTTATGCCTTTATAATAACCACAAAAAAAAGAGGCATTTTCTTGGCAGTAAAGTATAACAGAGTTTTTAATTTGGCATGAACTTAAACAATGATTTGCGGTATTCAATTGAATACTCAATTAGGTGTTTAATTATCAAATGATTCTCCAGAATATTAAATATCTAATAATTGTGCCTGTTTGGATAAATATAATAATCTATTTAATTATGATTGTTCCCTAAATATTGAGTTATTCAGCATCAACCCATTTTAATTACTATTAGTATCTTCAAAGGGAAACGTAATAGAATATTTATGGAAGATTTTGAGAACGAAAACTAAATATCTATTCCAACTAACTTGCAAAAGGTTTATATATATATATATATTTGCATCTCGAATCAAATCCTGAGAGTAAGAAAAGCATCACCAACTAAATGAATATGCGATTATTTGTTATTTTAGGCCTAAAGTACAACTTAATTCCTACGGTATGGGCCAAAATGTACATCAACCCCAGTGGGGTGGAGCTAGGACTCCTCAATCAGAAGAGTAAATAATTAGAAATCTAAGTCAAATTGTGTAAAAATAGACTTTTAGTATTCTTTATAAGAGATAAATATATTAAAAAATGATATAAATTTGCATATTATTATATATATTTTAAGAAGTTAAGGGAAGACATTAATTATCTAATATCAAGTGAGTGTGACTTTACCGCTGATCGACCCAATAGACACTATTGCTGCTAATGGATAGCATTTAATATTTTCCAAAATTATACTGAAAAAATAAATTTATTCAAATTGTACCGAAAAAGCCCATGTATATTTTGGCTCATATTATAGGGATTGATTTATATTTTATGCTTTATTTTAGTAGGCATTTGGTTGTAATTTTTTTAATACATTTTGTAAAGTTAGATACTGAATTCTTGACCATTCACCTCTATTACATAATTGCAGTTTTATTTGTTTATATGCACATGTAAAAATTGGATTCTCCTTCAAATTATATATATATATATCCTTGTGATCTTGTGGGTGCTAATAATCTCTTTCGTCCTACCTTTTACAACAAAAATAATTCTCAACTCATGATCAATTCGATCATCCTCTAAACAATTGTAAGATTTAGCTAGTAAAAGTTTTTTTTTTTTTAATATAACAACTATACTTTTCAATTATTAGTGATAATTATTTTTTCAATTATTTTTCAATATTCATTAAAATTAAAAGAAAAAGTAAACAACATAAAGATTACAATAATTAAAGGAAGATAATATGAACCAAGCAAATTCTTACAAATGACCCAACACGGAATCAGATTTTTTACATCATGATTTTATTGATAGAATCGAAGTTGAATTTTTCAATTATTTTATAAACAATTAAATACTATCCTAAATATTCTTTTTAAAAAAAGTAAAAGCATAATAATAAGTAAATATTAACTTACAACTTAAAAGCATACATATTTTCTCCACCAAACATAACTTTTTAATTATTTTTTTTTGTGGTTCGGTTATTTGGATGCTCATATAGTTTTATTTACCTAATCATAAGATATGGTTAATTACGACCACATTTAATATTTTCGTCATGAATTCTGCAAAGAAGTTAGTTAAAAATTAAGTTGAAAAGAATTAAACGGTAATAATTAGAGACGGGAACATCCGTCGCTAAGAAATCCATTGGTAATCTGTTTACGGCGGATTAAATCTCTTACAAATTTACTCTCTGGAAAACTAGAAGCGACGATAATGATTATAGCGACGGATGTTCTGTCGCTAAAAATTGGTCACAGTGACAGATAGCGATGAATTGTTCATGTGCTACGTTGCCTGATTCGCTTAGCGACAGATTAGTTGTCCGTCCTAATGTAGTGGGCGTTTGACGGCAATACGTCGCTAATGAAGTGAGAGAATATAGCGATGGAGTGCCATCCATTGTAATGTCGAGGAAATTTCTATCCGTCGCTAATTGAACACCGGCGATTACTGACGGCATTGATTGTGTGGATAGATAGATTTTTTTTTTTTTTCAAGTTATCATATTTTTAATTCAATTTATTTATTTTAGTTTTAAAATTCAATTAAATGAAATACAAATTTTTTTTTTTAAAACGATTCATGAGATAAACATTAAAATATTTTAGAAAATAATCCACTGGCTTTGGGTTGTGCGCCAAGCCCAATACTCTGGTAATTCATGAAGAAATTGATTGTTTGTCCTGAGAAATCCCAGATATGCAGCTGCGAAATAGATGAAATGAATAAATAATATACTTTATGTCTGAAAATATATATATGTTTATTCACAGGAGTGGAGCCCGAACCTCTTAGTTATAGGGACAAAAATTTATATATTAATTTTTTTAACAATACAATGTATGATTCAATTAAATAATTGATACGTGAATAAATTTTAAAAGAAATGAAATATATTATCAATATACTAAATTGAATTAACATAACAAATAACAATAGTCATTTGCTCCTTCTTAGAGACATCAAGAAATTCATGAATCATAATGCTAAACAATTTATTTCCAAATTCATTTATAGTGGGATTTTATCTCCTCTATTTAAATGTTCGTCTCTAAAAGTCAAAATTCCAATAGTATCACTTATAGCATATATTTATTTATTTATTAACTCTGATAAATTCTGTATTGTTAAGCTCCTTTATTCATTCCTTCATGGTGTACATATGGCCAAAAGCTTTGTTAAACCAATTGGAGTGGAGTTTGAGAAACTTCCTATGGATGGGTAATGTTGACAAGAGAAAAACAGTAACGGTCCCATGGAGTATTTGTTGCAATCTGAAAAAATATAGGAGGCTTGGGTATTAAACGGCTCGATGAATTGAATCAAGTGCTTCTAGCAAAATTGAGTTGGTCTCCTATTTCTAGTAAGGGTTGCTCTATAAATATTCTTAAAGCTAGATTTTTTAATGTAGTTGGCCTTCCTAAAAGGGTGCCTTTGTCTTCATTGATATGGTCATCCATAAAGAGCTCTTATCTTGATACGAAGAATGTTGTAAAGTGGTACATTGAAACCAACAGTTCTCTAAGGTTCTGGACTGATGAGTGGCTTCAGCCTACAGTGACTAATAGAATAAATATTCCTTATAATGACTAGGTTAAATTAATAGGTCAGGTGAAAGGTTATTTGCAAGATGGCACGTGGATATTGCCCGATAGTATTGCGCCTGAAATACAAGCAGAAATTTGCCTTGTGATGAGGAAGATGCTTGTGTCTGGACTATGGCAGAGGATGACAGATTCACAGTCAAACAAATGATTCTTAAAAGCATGAATACTCAATTGACAAGCTGAGTCAGTTCTGCTGGAAGGAGTATTTACCTCCTTCGCACTCTTTTCTTTTTTGGCGGGCTTGGCATGGCGGTTTGCCTACACATGATAATTTATCAAAGAGGAGATTTAATGTGGTCTCAAGATACTGCTTGTGTCAAATGCATTTAGAAACAATGGACCATTTCTTTGTTCACTGTATTTTTGCAGCTGAAATCTGGACTGGTATTTTCAATTTTTTCCATCAAAAAATCAAGATGCATAGAACATTACTAGAACTCTTAACTAATGCAATAAAAGCTTCATTCAATTCTCAAATTCAAGTTTTTTGGATTGCTGCAATTGTAAATGTCCTGTGGATAATACGGAACATGAGAAATCAAGTCATTTTTGAGGATGCTACTGTAAACATTTATATGGCTTTGCGGAAACTATGGTTAGCAGTGAAGGAGAGTGACTTTTTCAAGAAAGGCCCTATGTACAATTTGCAAAAAGAGTTACAAATTTTGAAATTACTTCATGTACAAGGTAGTCCTTCTAAAGCTCCAAGGATCTGTAGCGTGATATGGTGTCCACCTCCATCTTTATGGATTAAAGTTAATATAGACGGTTCCGCAAATGGTGCTCTATGAAGCATGGGAGCATGAGGAATCTTCCAAAATAAGAGAGGCTTTACCATGGATGCTTTTTTTCTTAAAATTAGGACAATGATATGCTTATATGGCAGAGTTACAAGTGGCAATTTATGCAATTCAAATGGTGTGGAACAAAGGCAGGCAAATGCTTTGGATTGAATGCAATTCAATGCATGTGGTTAATCTTATTAAAAACAGGAGCTCAACAGTACCCTTGACGCTTATACCAAATTGGAATGCTTGCCTCCACTTTATGAAATACATGACCATCTCTTGCTCTCACATTGTTCGAGAAGGCAATGTTGTTGCTGATAGACTAGCAAAGCACGAGAATGTTGTTTCAATAAATGAATAGTAGAATGAAGTGCTAGGATTCTGTCTTAATTTAGCTTTTAATGATTTTAGTGGTAGAGAATGTTATCGTCTTATTTAGTAGATTGTCTTGTTTTTATCTTTTTGTAAATATATTTCTTTTCTTTTTAATAATATCTAAGTCCAAGTAAATGATAAAAAATGCCAAGTGGTGCCAATCTAATTAAAATCATTAGGTGCAATCCTAATTATTGGCCTAACTTTAAGAGAGAAAAAAAAGGTGTATTGTTATGACCCAAGAAGTTGACAATGGGCTAGAGAAGATCCACAATAAAAGAATTGAGAAATTCATCAAAGAATTGAAGAGCTGTAAAGGTGGTTAACAGTGTTGTGGTTTGAAATCCTAGTTGGCACAATATTTGAAATTGATTGGCTAAAATAGGTGTTATTTTTCGTCAATTGCTTAGTGGCATTTCCTTTCATTCTCTATAAATTTCAGAATTGTAATCCATATTTCTCATGATATTGAATGATGCAATAGAATTTTCCCTCTCAACTCTCTCTCGAACTTTCTCTTCTCCTTCTTCTTCCTCTTCCCTGAATTCTTCTTCTCCCTCTAATTTCTTCTTTCTTCTGAAATTCCTCTTCATTTTCTAGTTGACTTCAAGGCCATAATATATATATATATATATATTAATTAGAAGTCATCTAATTATAAATCTATTTTTTAACATCACTTAATTACCTCCTATCAATTTTTTTTAGGAAGACAAATATTAAAAATAGTATTCATTTACATATAATATACATGCATTTTAAAAAAGGCAGAAGGCATATTCCGCCCCATCCAATTATCCAAATTTATCATTTTGTCTCTTAAATTTTTTTATCCAATTTGCTTTCTCCAATTTATTTTTGCTCCATAATACTCTTTTTTTTTTTTTGTAAAAACTTACATGTTGCCTCTTAATACTGACAATGAATTTAAATATTTTTTCTTGCCACATCAATATTAGGAGGCTACATGCAAATTTTTACAAAAATAAAGAAAAAAAAAAGAATAATATAGACCAAAAATAATTTGAAGGGGACAAATTGGACTAGAAAAAATTTTAGGGGAGAAAAATGGTAAATTTGGATAATTGGAGGGCATAGGATATATCTTATGCCTTTAAAAAAATGAAGAGAGAATAATTGTTCATTTTAAGTGAATGTAGTTCCGTCACTAATTCATTATCAACTAACCAAGATAAGCCTTTAGGAACATTCTAACATGTCAGTGATGTCCATGTGGCATTTAAAACTTAAAACAATCTGAAAATGCTCATTGAAGTAATATTAGCCCGTATGCATGCATGAAGCAAATTTTGTAAACTATCATCACTTCAATTTTATATTATATGGAATTTGATTTGATAATAAACATCTTTAATTGTTAATGAAAAACTTAATTCTAAACTTGGCTTCAAATTACTCTTATATTTTCATCTAAATTCAAACATCAATTTAATTTACAATATCATTAATATTTTTTTTTTCTCCTTTAAAATTAATGTTAATCACAATTTTGAAAAAAAAAAAAGGAATACTATTGTTATTAATTTGACAAATCATGTTCATTTTCATTTTAATTATGCAAAAAACTGTACTAAAATTAATAATTTGACCCAAAAAAACCAAAGACCGAAATGTTATAAAAAAAATAAGAAAAATTGAAAACTTATAGTAAAAAATAATAAAAGAAAATATTATTCTTTAAAGTCATAAAAAAAAAATAGCGACATGACAAATTCAATATATAGGAAAAATCTTTGACTAATTGTTAGATGTGGATGTAATTCAAAAAGAAAAAGAATGTTTTGCATTCAATATTACAATTTTAAAATTAAGAGCCTAATTGAAAAGGCAATTAAAATTAAGGAATTTTTTTTTTATGTTTTTCTCAAATTATTATTATTTGCTTTGTTTTCCTCAATTATGTTTTAAATTTGAATAATGTTTTTAATTATTCATAAAATGAATCACTTAATAAAATCACATAACAGAATTAGTTATTAATTTATCTATAAATATTGTTATTATCGATTCAGTTAATCAATTAACAACATCTACAGAATATAATATTGAGCAATTGAAGTTGGAGTACGTTCTTTGTCAATGACTAAACGCAACCGCATAAATAAATCCCTCAAAATAAATAATTACAATTCCAAATAAACCCTAGAGTAAGCCTCCCATAGGCATAAGACATGCCCAGCTAGGCTTGGCAACGGGGCGGAGGCGGAAAATATGATCCGCATTCTCATTCCCATATTCATATAAAATTTTCGTTCCCATCATACTAATGAATTTTTTCTTGTTGTATTTTTTTTAAATTAAAAAAATAATAAATAGTAATATATTAATACTACAATTTTACATAATAGAATATCTAATTTAATATTTACAAAATATAATAGTACTTAACAAAGTTATTGTTATATAAATATAAAAATTTACTAATTGAAATAAGTACATATAATATATATAAATATCTATCGAAAATTCATAAATACATAATTTAAAAGTTCAAACATTTAGAAAAAAAAAATCATTCATATAATTTAGATTAGTATATAAGAATATGACTATAGAATCTATATTAATTATAAATAAATATATAATTTTATTAAATAAATCAGTTATATATATATATATATATAATTTATATTAGTATGTAAGTTTAATATGATGCAGTTATTTTGATAAAAAAAAATATAATATATATAGTAAGATGTACATAATATAATATTTAGAATTTATACTATTAAAATATTTATATATAAATATAAAGTATAAATATATATATATATATATATAATTTTAAACTATGGATCTTAACAAGGTCTGAGCGAAAAATATTTTTTCCATCTCCATCTCACCCTGCTTAACGGAGAAGAAATTTTTTCAATTTCCATCCTCATGTGAAGTGAATAGGAGAATTTCTGTTTAGAGCAAATCCCTATAGAAATCGGGATTCTCCATCCCGTTGCCTACCATGCGCCCAGCCCCTTATAATTATCTATTTTTGCTATTTTACTTCATTTATTAGTTTTTTATCCAAATTATCTGTTGTACTTTATTTTTACTATTTTCCCTATTAATCAGTTTTTTATCCAACTTGCCTACTTTATTTTTATCTATTTTGTCCCTTAAAAATTTAAAATCGCGACGCATCTTGTCACCTTGCTAGAAAATACATCGTAGTATAAAATACACACACCAATTAAGGAGTATATTATGACAAAATTTAAATTTTAAAAGGTCAAATGGAACAAAAATAAAATATAAGAAATAATTAAAACTAAAAACCGATCAAAAAGATAAAATGACAAAAACGAACAATTAGAAAGCGCTCTACAGGTTTTTGTTTTTTTTGCCTAAAACCGACTTATTATTATTATTTTAGAAAAAACCGGCTTAGTTATTAACTTGCCGAATTAGGATTTCCTATTCCTATAAGGACACGCTATTATATATCTTTCCTTGTATAAAAATATCATCATCATCTTCTTCATAATTCACCAAAACCCAATTCAATCCAATCCTTAATTTTTCCCTCTCCATTCTGCCCAAACAATGACCAAATAGAACCACCCAGATGAAGAAACTGCACAATTGCTGGGAATTACACGTTGCTGACCTCCTTCTGCAACTAAGTCAGCCTTACAACCACCATCACCTCAAGGAAGAAGAAGATGGTGACAACGAATATGATAAAGGAAAGAAGAGGAAGAAAGGAGATGGTGATGAAAGTGCTGATGATGCATCATCATTTTCTTCTTCTTCTATGATGGATGAAATTTATGGAGAGGAAGATGATGGGTATCCAAAGAGAAGAATAAAGAGGTTTAGACTTGTTCACCATGTCTACAAGTCTACTAAACCTATTGCATGCTGATGATCATGGAGCTTTTTCATGGATAATGTACATATATAGTCCATTTAGCCCTGAAAAATTTTAGTATCTCACTGTTTTCTGGACAATAATTAAGTTACGATTAGGATATTTTGGTGATTAATAATTGTTTCCTCTGAGTTTCTGAGTTTGTAAGGACTTTTACCTAGTTCTTTCCTTGTAAGTTGGCAAGAAAGGAAGGACTTTGATGTTATTTAAGAGGTTGGAAACTTTCACATAATGAATAGTGAAAAAAAATTGCGAAGCATTAAGTTTTTACAAAATAAAATTTTCTTCTATTACTTTCTGTGCTGCAGTGGCCAGACTCGATAGAAATTTGCATAGTGCTGAACCGGACATAACATTGACAATTGACTTCTTTACTAATTTATTTATCTTCCCACATTTGAATCTTTGCACCAAGAAAACTTAAAAAGCACAAATACCATATTTGAATCTTTGCAATATATCATGCTTAGGCAATTAGTATGGCCCAATTGGCATTTTTCATTTCCACCAATCTGCCGGGACAACGAGTTAAGATCGTTCACAAAAGTTAGAACTTTGACAAAAACTCAATGCATTTACATATGTCAATTTCAATAGATCATGGTAGCTCTAATGCAATAATACAAAGTAGTGCCCCAGCAAAAGCATCCAACAAAAGCCCCCCAAATAGATTTTAATATCTTCAAGAATGAATAGATCTCAGATTCCTCTCTGCACATCTGAAATTTCTAATATCTTCAGAAGAATTTACTCTGGTGAATATCAAGTTCTTATGTATGATTTAATGCTCAAGGTGGAACACATATTCTGTCAAGCGCTGTAGTTCACTAAAATCCAGTTTCTGTTCCGTCACAATTGGCTGCTTCTTCACAGTTAGCATGTGAGAAGCGGGATCAACCATCCAACCTTGCTGCAGTACATCTGCATATGACAACCAAAATCTCATTAGCGACCAACAAGGCATACAATATGCAATTCAGCACTGCAAAAGAAATAAAGCCATTTCTTTTCCAGACATCATTTTGATCCTTCTCAGCAACTGTTGTGTGCTCCCGCTATCTAGACTCCAACTGAGAGAAAGGTGGCTGTAATTCAGGAACAGCTATGTGCAGCACTTTCTCTTTCATCCTTCGATAAATTTGTATGTATTTGCATAAGTTCACATATTTAATGTGCAAGAACACATTGCCCAATGACTCTGATGAAAATCATCAATAACGAAGTTCATGACATACCCAAACCAAAAAACCGTCACTCAGTTGATTTTACAATTGAAATTGCTGCTACTTTCTTGGATGCTTAATGGAACATATATGTTAAAAAGGAGCAACAAAATCTTACAATTTGCAGCGTCATCTTCATTCATTCCCAGAAAACGAGCTGTGTCATGAATACTTATTGTCGAATAGGCAGACAGCAATAGCTGAAACATCCTCTTAGTGTAAAGCGCTGCACAAAGAATGCCTGAAAGTGTTATGTTCCAATGAACTGAGCAAATAACTGAAACAACTTATGGTTCATAGAACTTTGGAGCTGAAAGAAGAATTACATCTGGAATCTATGCATTGTATTACAATTCATTTCATGTTTTGTGGCTTCCCACTTCCAACAACATAGAGTATTTGATTGCAGATATAATTGCTTTAAAACATCCAAGAGCTTGTTCAAACTAAAAAAGAAGGTTCATAATCATTAAGGACTATATAGGGGCCCTTGAGCCTAAGTGCAAGGCACATGTCTGACAGAGGTGA
>CATIWF010210818.1:0-16817 GCA_949630135.1 Balakata baccata
TTGCTAACCAGGCTCCCAAAAAGAATTTAGCCTAACATGAATACTAAACAAATCAATGTAATATTCATAGTCAAACAAATATTACAGCAGCAATTGAGAAGAAGAGAAAAGTTATGATGCTCCCTTAAATCTTCAAATCTGGAAATTGGAGGTTAGTGGTCTCCAATCCTTCAAGTCCAAGTCAAAATAATCCTAAAGAGCAAAAATAATTCCTTCCTCTAACAACTGATCTACTGAAGAATGAGATTGCCCACCAAAAAGCCTCTTGTGTGTGTAGGAATTTGAAGGAGAAGATGAAGAGATTTGAAACCTTAGAATTCATCTCCCCCAAATCTCAAAGAAAAAGATGAATTAAATGACTAAAACTCTCGTTCTCCACTCTCCCCTTCCAAGATATGTTATTTTCCTTTTATAGGAGTGAAAAACCCTAAAGGAGTTGATAAAAATCGGGTTTGATAGCTATCCACGTGATATGCACTGTCAAGTCGTCGCATGCACGCGATGGGCGTCGCGACATTGCGATGAGGTACGATTCTGTTAACTTGACTGCTGACTCCTCCCGCATAGCATCGCTTGCACGCGATGGGCGTCACGGTCGCGACAGACTACACACAGCCTTCATCCTGTAACGACCACGCGATGGTCATCACGACGTCGCGATGAACTTTTCTTCACACATCAATTTTCCTTGTATCCTCAACACCTCCAATGGACTCCATTGTCACCCAAAACACCTCCATAACTAAAATCAACATCAAAACATGTCCTTCATGCTCCTTTCCTCCACCTAAAACCTAAAATCATGAAAAACACAATTAGATATCAAATTTATCTATAAATCATATAAAAACAAGAAAACTAAACAACTAGAAGCAACTATAAAAGTATAACAAATATGAACACATCAAATGGCTAAGAGTAACATGATGTATTTAAGCATATTATATGGAGTAAAAGATCTTATTAAAGCCAACCTTTATCTTTAACAATCTCTTTTAACTACCAACTCTAGCTTTATAGGCAACTACATTACCTTCCATGTTAGCCTTCCTCTTAAAGATCCACTTGCACCCAATGGGCTTTGTCCTATTAGGTGGGTCAACCAAAGTCCATGCTTAGTTTATAATCATGGAATCTATATTCAACTTATGGCTTATGGCTATTAGTCATATTCTGAACTCTTTAGAATCTCTTCATAAGTAGTAAGTTTATCATCCTCTATGAACAATATGACCATTTTGTTCACTTATAAGAGATCTATATCTCTTGGGAACAATTCATATCCTACTTTACTTATAAAGCTCTTATGTTTCATAAGGTCTTACTGTTACTTCATCTATATGAATAACATATTTGGGCTTTGTTAGTTGATCTGTGTCTGCTTGAGTATGTTTGAACTGAATTAAGTTCAATATTGCTCCCACTATCTTCTTATAAAAGAAACTCTTTCTTTTGAAAGATAGCATACTTTGAACAAACACCTTTTGTTCAAATAGTGGTAAAACTGATATCCAAATGACTCTCATTGGTTATCCCACATATAAACATTAGGTTAGATTGAGCTTTTAACTAATCCAATATTATCTACTTATCTTAAGCAGGATAATCCTAAACTTTCATTTATAAAAGAATAGGTTTTATGTTATTTAATATCTTATATGGAACAACATCAACTGACTGATAAGGTATTATGTTTATCACATAAACATAATCCTATGTCCATGACCATAAAAGGAACTTTAAGGAATTTTAAAAACTTATTATGTACCTTATCATGTCTAACAAGGTTCGGCTACTCCTTTTAGCCACATCATTATGCTATGGCATATAAGATATGGTTCATTCAGATAAAATTTCATTGTCTCTTATATGACATTAAAACATTTAGCTTAAGTATTATTTCACTTTGATATAATCTAAGTGTTTTAATATTTTTGCTGAATTGTTCCTCTACTTCATTTTTGAATTCTTTGAACATTTCAAAGGTTTCAAATTTGTATCTCACCATATATAAATATCCGAATTATGAGCAATCATAATTAAGATAATAAAGCACACAAAATCAGTTACAGGATGTATGAACATTGGTCCACATACATCTATATGTACAAGGTCCATCAGTCCTTTTGCATGTTTATCTTTTTTCACTAAAAAGTGATTTTATTAACTTGTTTAGTAAATGAGATTCACATATGTCACATGATTCACAATCAAATGACCCCAAGTTACCATAACTCATCATGTGATTCTCTTTTATATGCTCGAGTTGACAATGCCATAATTTATGGTTTTAGATCATCAACCCTTTTTAAATTTAGTATTGATGATAGAATCAAGCATTTTAAGATCATAAACTCTATTGCATAATGTTTTAGTTTCATAAGGAATATCATTTGACCACACAAACCAACAATTATTCTTAATAGTTAAATGAAAAACTTTTGTTCAACTATTAAATAAAATTATATTCTTTATTCATAAACTAAAACAAAATTGCAATTGTTTAAACCTTTAAACAAGCTTACTAGAAAGTGTTGAAACTTAAGCCTCTATAGCTATTGCAACAACTATTGCTATATGGCCAATATATATAGTTTCGACTCTCATTTCTTAAGCTTTCTATTATTTCTTTGGACTTGCATATCTTGTATATGTGAAATCTACATGCAGTATCTAATTTTCATGTGTTATTACAAGAAACAATGTTATCCTCTTTATCAAATTTACTTGAAATAGAAGATGCGTCTATATGCCTTATCTTTTTGCTTCTTTAAAACTCCAAATAAGCTTTGTCATTCCATTTCCATTTTGTAACTCTTGCCATAATGGAAGTACTTTTTAAGATGTCTCTCTAACTTTTTCCTTTTATCTAATATATGTTACATTTTAGATCTCCCTTCCATCATCTTGGAGAGGTAAAGCAATTTAGATATCTCATATCACTTAGTGTGAGCTTGCTCATTGGCCATCTCTCTAAGATGATATATAATGGTTTCATATCCATTTCCGTGCTGCTTTTAAAGTTTGAACAACTTAGGACTAATCCACTATTCTACAAGTACTTCTTATATCCAAATTGTTCATAACACTTACATTTCAAGCAATATAGGAAGGAAAATAGCTATTTCGAGACTTTAGTAACCCTTTGGATTTGAGAACCATTATCAATTTTATGCCAGTCTAGGAAGCTTAGGTTAGTCAAAATGTATAACTCATGATTACACTTTGATTCACATTGAATAATATAATTCTAACAACCTATAAGTAAAGATCGAGATTGTAGAAGTGTGTACACGAATGAATACATAATATTAGGTCTTGAATAAAAAGCATTATGGCTTCCACTATTTTATTGCGAACCCATAGCCCTCACAATGGATTCGGGAGAACTTATATGGAAGTTCTCCTAGTGGATTGATATCCAATTTGCTAAAAATGACATTGAGGCAACTTAACAAACCATCCTTAGTTTAGTTGTTAGGTATCTGATCCATACCAATTGCATTTCCATACAACTATCGAATTTTGTGCTATCAACTAATTGATGTGTACACACACATTGGGCTATCAACTCTTAATATGTGCACATCTCATATACACTTACCCAACTTCGCCTCCAATACTCATTGACCTTGGTGCAAATCCATCAATAATATTGGTTAAGTCCAACCCATTAATCATGAAATCTAATTTCAATTGTTCGACCATATTCTTATAAAGTGAGCTTGAGGCAACTCAACAATTCTAACTTTGGAAAAACTCTAGTTCTCCCCATATTAATGGAAGATGTAAGACATACTTATTTATTTAGCGGAGGATTTTGTTACTTTAGTTTCATCATGTTATTATTGCATACTTTTATATATCATACATTCATCACATGAATATATAAAGATAGTTACACTAACTATATGGCATGATTATGAACATACTAATGTCAATCTCTTGAGCCAAAGAGAGATTGATTAGGTCTCACCTAGGTTTATGCATGAATTACAACCTAAAAATAGAAATCAAATTCCTATTTCTAAATTTTTTTGCTTATGGCACCATCTCCTTTGCTTCTTGTTACTTTGCATTTCCATTCCATCCTAATCCTGTGTAATCTAATTACATGTTTCAAAATAGAAAAACTTCAATTTAAATTTGAGGGGAGTAAGATGAGAAAAGAAATACATGAGAAAGAAAAAGAGGTAGGGACATGCATACCCTATTAACCATAAAATAAAAATTAATCATATATGCTCAATCACATTGGGTCAAAATCCATAATCATCCATCATTCATTTCCATACACTCCTAGCATGCATTCTCTAATGCATAAAATAAAAATAAATAAGATAGCGACAATTTTAGATTCTAAATTTGAAAGTCAGTTTCAACACTTGAATCAAAATTGTCTACTTATATTGTTTCGGTTAATTCAATTTTGCATATTATTTTAATATGGAAATAAATATTTAATCAAATTAATTAAATTTCATATTTCCATAAATTAATTCAAAATTAATCCATTTTAAAATTAGATTATTATGATGTCAAAAATTAAACAATTTAATTCTAACATACATACCATATTCTACTCATACTAAATATTAATTTGCTCACCTTAAATTAATTCAAAATTAATTTCTAAAAATTTTCAAAATTTTTATAACCTTATATCATCATTCTAAGCATGTTTAGGTCAGCTTAAGTCCATCAAAATAATTTTGGAACAAGCCAAAATCATCAAGATAAACGAACCAATATACTAGATACTTAAAACTACTCATATACAATCTATAATTGATTTGGAGATTTAATCTGAGCAAAATAATTTTGAAATATATTTCACATCAAAATAACATATAAATATCATATAAAAATTATTTTAAGATGCTGGAACCAAAATGAATATATACAAAAGATAAAATAAAACAGTCCTGCCGAGTACACTAAAACAGTTTCGTTTATATGTTTGTTTGTAAAATTAATTAAAACAATTTTTAATTAATTATTAGACCTTTTAGCAGCATAAACACATTTTCAATATATCTAAATAATTTTTCCATAATCAAATTATAAAAAATTATTAACAGCCCCATAAAAAAAAATCCAAACAATATCCCATATTCATCAACAATGCAATTTTTAGTAATATTGTAATAAATTCGAAATTAATTATTTAAATTATATTCAAAATATTTTTCATTCAAAATAATCATCCTTAATTATCCAATGATCATATTATAGAAAGAAAAATAATTAAAAAAAAATCTTACAAATTAATTTTAATTTTTCAAACCAATAGAACAAAAAATGTCAAAACCGTATAATCCAATTGCACCTTCAATTAAAATTAATTTTAATGGACACAAGGAGGCTCTAATACCAATGTTGGATTTTGAAAATAAATCACATTCATAAAACGCAACAGAAAATAAAATTTTTCAAAACCCAAATGAAAGGATTCTACTTGTGCCATTAAAATCAACTCAATTAAAAATAGTCAGAAATTATACCTTTTAATTTCTTTAACCATTTCTTCAAATTTACTTCTTGTTGGGTTGCAGCAAATTACAACAATCTAATTTTGGATTGTCTCTAATGATAATCCACACGGAAATGGAAGAAAGAAACTACAATGGTAATTGTTTGAACACACACAATGTGCTAGTATATTGTATGTTTTTTTAGAGAATTTCTCAGAAAATTAACTATTAATTTTTTATGTTAGCTTATCAGTGTTTTCTAATGAAAAATACTATTTATAGGTGTTTCCAAATGCCTTAGGGTTGGAAAAAAATTACCAAAATAGGTTTAGGGGCCAATTTGGCATTTTATGCATGCTGTCTGCGCGGTAGGCTTGCTCAGCACACAACCACTGGCCTGCCACAGTGGCCAGCAATGGGCCAGTATGGGCCCGTGACTCCCCCTGAGCAACTTTTTCAGATTTTTTTCCCTTGATCCCATCACAATCCGAGCCTAAATAATTCTTTCATATTTTTGGATCCCTTCCAATACCATTTAACTCATTCTTCACACTTCTAATGCATGTGACACATTAGATTCTTGGTTATATTGGCCATCTGAATTAACAATTAATTCGAGCAAGTCATAAGCGGTATCTAGCAACACATCATGACTCCCAATTGACCAAAAAGTTAGTGCTTTGACTACGAACATTTTCATAAATAACAATATGTGCAATTTATTCTTTCACCATCCTATACCCCACTCAGTTCAGAGCATGGACTATATGTCAGCTTCTGCTATACTAACTATGTCACACCTGACCCAAGTGATGTTAAATCTTGTCTTTGAAACTCATTACTCTATTAAACCAGTCACTGAAGACCATCTTCAGGATGTTTCCACTCTAATCAAAAATTCTGGAGTAATGATCCCAATAAGAGGCTGTAGGTATATACTCCCTCTATTAGGAGTGGTGAATCCTCTATTGGCTACCCAATTACCTTCGAATACCTCAAGCTCTACCCAATCACCACCCTATGAGTGACCTTTATGAGGCAACAAGGAATGGCGTCAAAGCTCAGAATTAGTATCCAAGATATCTTTGAGCACCTCAAGTCAAAGGATACTTGCACCATTGCTATGATGAGACTATCATTGACATTTGAATAGATAATCCATATGATTGTCTCATAGCAGGTCATCCAATGTTCTTGACTACTCATAGCAAGCATCCACATGTTATCTTTAAACATCTCATGTTCACAGCTTATGAGATCTACTGTTTGATCTAATTAAGGAGTATAAAATGTGCTAGTTTTTTCAGATTAATAATGTCCTATGTTATTAATCCTATGACCGGAGATAATTTGATACTAATATAATTACACACTATGAGAATCTCATCATCATGATCCCATCATAATTTCCTTCATGTTATGTTTCATATCATAAACTTTCATTAATTAGTTTAAAATCTATATCAATTAATATGCAAATGAATACTAATATAATGAAAGAATGTCTTTATGAATGTGTATACTAAGTGCCTGAGGCGATTGCCTTTTGGGCATATCTCTAACAAATAGTAGATAATATAATAGAATGAATAAGAGATTGACACAAGGAATTTTTATAGAGGTTTAAGTGATAAGTAACCATACTCTCCCTAATCTCAAATGAGAATTTCACTAACTCTAACTTGAGTTATAATAGAGCTCTCACTAGCTAACTCCTAACTAGGTATTTTCCTCACAGGGTTAACACTCAAACTAAATTTTTCTTATGTTTTAATGGACAACACAAAACCATTTCCTTGTGTTTTGGCTCACACACAACCTTTTATTCCAAGTATTTAAGGTTAATACTTGAACCTTTAACAAACAACTATGATTACAAAGAATGTTGAGAATTAAAATTGTAAGAGTTTGACACTTGTAGGTTGTTGAAGTATTATTAATGGCCTTTTAGATGGGAATTTACCAGTCTTTACACACCAATTTGATGTTACAAATGAGTGTCATAACTATAATATTCATTAACCATAGCATTTAATGCAGTATGTCGGAGCAGGTTCGCAGTCGTGAAGCCTTGTTCAGGGTTGTAAACTTTGATTGTCTAGCGAATCATGACACTTGGCTTGCCCTGATTCATTCCTGCTCCAATAACTATATTAGGTGAAAGTTAACAGTCCATCTACAAACTTCATGGTTGTGAATGTATTCTTTGCGTTGACATTTGTAATAGTCAACTAGTTAGTGAATTGGACTGAACTCTTGAGGGTTTTAACTTCGAGTGACTCGTGCTTGTGAAGGTAACTGCACAGTTGCAAGCTTTAAATTTTCAAAGAACCTCAATTCAATCTTAGGACACATGGCATGCTTTGGTTGAAGCACTTTCCAATGGTCTTATCTTATGAAACTTGCAGGCATGAACCATTCTCGCGGTTGCAAACCTAGTTCTCGCAGCCTGCTTTACGATTGCGAGTCAGTATGTGAACTACATTGGAACTCAAGGTGTCTTCTCCGCATGAATTTCGTGAGCATTATAGTGTCCCTCATAGTTGCAACACATTTCATGGGCACAAACCTTAACTCACGAGCACAAGCTACAAGTCCATCACTAATTCTTCAATATTTCACCAAGTGTTTGGATTCCTATTGACTTGAAACTTTGTGTACTATCAAAACGACACTCAATTAAGACATCAGTAGTATTTAATTTGATTTTCAAAATCAAAACAGAGATCATATATTGCCCTATCTATATAACAGGACTATGCCTATTATATAACCCAATAATTGGAACATTCCCGTTACATAGGCAGAATGCCATTATCTAAGCTTGTTTTACATCTATTAAGTTAGAATCATCATCTTATATAAAAAAGCCAACCATATTTCTTTACAAATAACCAACGTACATCTGGTTTTAGGCTTTAAGACTCATATATTGTCCAATATATATATCACATATAAAATATACATCATAAACTTTATCATTTCATAAGCCATGTTCACTATTCCTAAATGAATGTTTATACATAATACAAAAATGTGATAGAATAGACCTACAAACCGGGTCTCAGATGTATTCTCTAGATATAGGCACTATCTTCTCTTTTCAACTTCAAACTCTATTATCTACAAGCTCCTGAACCTACGTGAGAAAAACCTATGCTAAGCTATCTCTAGCTTAGTGGTACATATAAGCATTGAAATTTTCCCATGCAATCACAAAAGAGCATAACATACAAATATATCAAGGCATATGAACATATAAACTAATGCATAAGCGAAGTGGAGAGATGACGTATTAAATACATGCAAAGCTTATGTTCATGTCATATTACATTTCTTATTCTTGACTGTATTATACCTTCTTATAGTATTTCTATGACTCATTACTTACTCCATCATATAGCTTTATTACATAAACTAATGTACTTCATTTCTCTTATCCAATAAATAAATAGCCCAAGTCTCATTCCTAAATTGGCTAGATATGAGGTGTGAAGTAGGAGCACTCAATCCAAAGCTAGTCACCCTACTCACTCACTATAACATATGTGCTTGCTCGAGCTCTCAGGTCAAGTGCACTCATACTCGAGCTTAAGCTAACCTGACTAAGTATAATAATAGATATGAGTAACAGGATCAGGAGCACTCAGTCCAGAGCTAGTCACCTCAATGCTCACTCATATATCTCATTGATACGTATCATTTATCCCTTTTATAGTGCATCATCTACCCTAAAGTAGTTCTCAGGTAGAGAAGTGGGCATTTATATCATTGTTTCACCTCTTTTTAATTCCTTTCCTTTATGTTTCCATCATATTACATATAGCATATTCATGTTTCACATATCATAATTAGGTTCATAAAAATGTTCTCATATGATATAACATCATACTCTATCATTTAGGCATGATCAACATGTCTCAAACCGATTTAAACATCATTTGAACACAATTTATTTTTGCTATGAACAGTGTATTCACGGCCATGAATTTTGCACTGGTTGTGAACTCTGAACGTGAAACATTCTAGATTAAGATTTATGGCTATTAACCATAGGGTGATTGCTCTCTATTTTGATCTTGATAATCAAATTAATTGTTACTAACATCTTTGTTAAGTGTTGTTTTGACAGTGTTCAAAGTTTCAGCACATTTGGTTAAGGTTTCCTCATTGAATAACTCAAGAATTTCCTTGAGACCGGGACAAGAATCTCCCGACCGTGCCGCACATACAGACCGAGAAGTTACATGTCCAGACCGGAAAAATGTTGTCTCTAAGTGTCTCAAAGTTCCATTAGCAAAAGCAAACTGGGAAAGTGTATGTCCCGACCGGGAATGGTTACAGTCCGAGCGGGACATTCAAAAAGATATGACCGTTGAAGAGGAGACAC
Source organism: Balakata baccata (assembly GCA_949630135.1). Classification (NCBI taxonomy): domain Eukaryota; kingdom Viridiplantae; phylum Streptophyta; class Magnoliopsida; order Malpighiales; family Euphorbiaceae; genus Balakata; species Balakata baccata. The sequence goes on from CATIWF010210818.1 coordinate 9,865, forward strand.
CACTAAAATGTGCAACATCATCAGAAAGTCAAAACACTCTTAGTCAAACTAACTTAGTTCCCGACCCGAAATGGTAGTCCCGACCGAGACGCATTCAAAGCCAAGAAGACCCAAGTTCCTGGCCTTGGCATCATCGGGCAAGTCCCGACCGGGACACATGGAGTCCCGACTGGGACAAATGAATAAAAACTAGCCGTTGGGGTTTTCAGTCAACCAGAAGCTGCCACGAATTAAAATTGGGTATTTCCTTACTAGAAAATCATGGTTCCCGACCGGGACACTTCTCTATGCAGACTGTATTTAATGCACTTGTAAGAGAACGTTAGAAAGAGTTATGGCACCACTTTGTAACAGCTAATTGGTAGGTAATCAGTATAAATACCTTACCAAAAGACCATTTAATTAGATCCAACAACTTAACAAGTGCCAAAGCCAAAGCCATTGCAATTTATTTTCTCAATCCTTTCATTAATTGTTTTTGTATAAGGGTTCAAGTGTTAATTTTAAAACACTTGGGTTGTCTTGTAATTGGGCAGTGTGAGCCAAATTACAAGGAATTAGTTGTTGTGTGAGCTACAAAACCCAAGGGAAATTTTGGTTGAGTGTTAGCCTTGATAAAACACTTAGTTGGGAGTGAGCTTGTTAAAACTCCAAAGATTGTAATATAAGTGATTAGATTAGTGAATATCCAATCTAAGTTGGGAAGAGGAGTCTGGTTAGTTAACACCTGAACCTCTATAAAATTCGTGTCTCAATCTTCTCCTTTTCTTCTACTTTCTTGTAAGTGCAAATTTTTTAACTTCCTACCAATTCATCCACCCCCCTCTTTCTTGGTGATTGTTTGCAACTATGGCCATAACAATTTTTAGCTTGGTTGTGACACTAATTGTGAAAGGGTCTAACTTGTTCTTATGACCAAATTTTGCCAAAATTCCAATTCTAAACACTTCCTAACACATATAGTAATCATTCATGGGCATATAACACAATCATACTCAAGTTACATGACTCAAATCATTGCATATTAGGTTCATAACCAAACTTAACAACTCAAGTTATACATACAATTCATATTTTAAGTAGATATGACATTACTATGCTCATTCAACATTGATACATGTTCAATTATGTAATTTAAATTTCCTAACATTTGAACATGCCATTTCATGCTTTCATAATTCATAATATTACCTTACTTATCAAATAAGCACGCTCAAGCTAAACATCATTTACATGCATTCATTACATTCAAAGGGCAAATAATAATGCAAATGTATACAAACCTCTACAAAGAGCTTGACCAAAAACCAAACTAAAGAGCTACTCTACTCCCCTTGATGTTCTCCTCCCTCATCTCCTTGTTTCCTTATCATAAACACATCCATATATCAAATTCTATCTTTATAGAAATATAGCAAATATGTAAAAATAACCCGCGCTTCCCAAACTATGGTAATTATGCATGTTTCTAACTTAATCTCATGGTTTCTTACTTCCAACAACCTCAAAGAACACTTTTCTCATGAAAATCCATTATCCCTTCTTCTACCATAACCCATTCCCAATGGAAATTCACCTAGCAAACAAAATCTCTTCATATAGCTTTATAATCATAGCAAAGAGATAGAGTTCTCATGTTTTCTTCCCTCTTAATGGCTAAAAGCACTCTTAATCATGTAAAGAAATTGAGTTCTCTCTTGTTCCAACTTTCTTTCTCCTCTAACTCTTCTTCTATGTTGACAAATCCTTCAAATTTCATTTTGATATTGGTTTCTCTCTTGGTTTTGGTATTTGATCTCTCAAAAATCCGTAGAGAATCACTCACTTAAGGTTCTTGGATGTGTATGAATGGTGCTTAGAATTTGAGAGTTGATAATATGGTGAAAAATGAAGATAAAATCATGTAAAAAGCTTATATACCAGTGCATTTGCGACCATCAATAAAACCTTAATGTCAACTATAGCAACTGCCTCAAATAATCAAAGGTTAATCTTGACCACGCTGTTCACGGCTATGAATAACTTGTTCACGGGCGTGAATCATGCTTTTCATACTTTTCTCCATTTCTTTCATCCTTCTCTTCAAACCAAAGCCAAAATTCACCAATATACCCATATATACCTCATGATGCCCTCATATACCTCTAATACACCTCTTATAAACTCACTTTAAGTCATATATGTTAGACATATGCCTAAAAGGCAATCACATCAAGCACTTAGTGTACACATTCATAAAGGCATTCTTTCATTATATTAGTATTCATTTGCATATGAATTGATATATATCTTAAACTGATTAATGAAAATATATGACATGAAACATAGCATGAAGGAAATCATGATGAGATCATGATAATGAGATTCCTATCATGTGTAATTATGTTAGTATCTAAATTATCCCTAGTCATAGGATCAACAAGACAAGACATTGTTGATCTAGATAGACTAGCATATATTATACTCCTTGATTGGATCAAGCAGTAAATCTCATAAGCTATTGAGCATGAGTTGTTCAAAGTTAACATGTAGATGCTTGCTAAGAGTAGTCAAGTACATTGGATGATCTGCTATGAGACAATCATATGGATTATCTATTCAAATGTGAATGATAGTCTTATCATAGCAATGGTGCATGCATTCTTAGAGTTAAGGTACTCAAGGATATCTTGGATACTGATTTTGTGTTTTGACACCATTCCTGGATGCCTCATAGAGGTCGCTCATAGGGTGGTGATTGGGTATAACTTGAGATATTCAAAGGTAATTGGGTAGCCAACAAATGATTTACCGCTCATGATAAAGGGAGAGTATACCCATGGTCTCTTGAATCTCTAGCCAGAATGGAAACGTCCTGAAGATGGTCTTCAGTGACATGTCTAATAGAGTAATGAGTCTCAAGGACATGATCTAACATCACTTGGGCTAGGTGTACTGTAGTCAGTCTAATGGGAGCTGACACAATCCATGCTCTAAACTGAGTGGGGTATAGTATGATGAAAGGACGAATTGCAAATATTGTTGTTTATGGAAAGGTTTGTAGTCAAACAACTGACTTTCCGATCAATTAGGAGTCATGATGTGTTGCTAAATACCGCTCATGACTTGCTCGAATTAATTGTCAATTCGGGTAGCCAACATAACTAAGAACCTAATGGGTCACACACTTTGGAAGTGTGAATAATGAGTAAAATGGCCTTGAATGAGATCCAAATTTATGAGAGAATTATTTAGGGTCGGATTATGATGGAATTAAGGAAGAAAAATCAAGAAAAATTGCTCAGAGAAAGTTGCAAGCTCATGTAGGCCTATGGCAGGCAGCTGGCTGAATTGGCCAAATTTTGGCCAAATTCCCAATTTAGCCCCTAAAACTTATTTTGATAATTTTTCCAACCCTATGGTGTTTGGAAACACATATAAATAGTATTTTTCATCAGAAAAATACTGTAACCTCCATAGAAAATTATTAGATAATTTTTCTTCAATTTTCTCTCAAGAACTCTTTTCTTTGCTAGCACATAGATAATGTTCAAGGCTTAACATTTTCAGGTTTCATTCTTCTTTTTCATGTGGATTAACATTAAAGACAATCCAACATAGGATTGTTGTGGTTTGCGACAACCAAACAAGAAGGAAATTTGGAGAATTGATACAAAAAATTAAAGGTATAATTTCTAACAATATTTTAATTGAATTAGTTTTACTAACACAAGTAGGATTTTTTTAATTTGAATTTTGAAAAATTTTATTTTCCACTGCATTTTATGAATGTGATCCATCATCAAAACTCGACATTGGTATTAGAGTCCCCTTGTGTCTATTAAAATTAATTTTGATTAATTTGTAAACTTTGTTTTAAATATTTTTCTTCCAATAATATGATCATGTGATGATTATTTTGAATGAAAAATATTTTGAATGTGATTCAAATAATTAATTTCGAATTTATTACAATATTGCTGAAAATTGTATTGTTGATGAACTTGTGATGTTATTTGGTTTTTATGATAGGGCTGTTCATATTTTTTTTATAATTTAATATGGAAAAATTATTTTGACATATTGAAAATGTGTTTAAGTCTCTAGAATTGTCCAATAATTAATTAAAAAAATTTTTAATTAATTTTTTAAGCAAACACTGAAACATATCTGTTTTAGGGTACCTAGCGAGACTGTTTTATTTGATTTTTTTTTTGTTTGTGAATATTTTGCCTCCAGCACCTTGAAATAATTTTTATGTGATTAAAAATATGTTATTTGAATATTAGATACATGCCACAATAAATTTTCTAGAATTTAAATTTCCAAATTAATTCTAGACTGTAAATGGGTCAATTTGAGCGTCTTATGTGTTGGTTCGTCTGTCTTGAAGATTTTGGCTTGTGCCAAAATTATTTTGATGAATTTCAGTTGACCTAAAGATGTTTAGAATGATGATTTGAGGTTCTAAAAATTTTAAAAATTTTTGGAAATTAATTTTGAATTAATTTAAAGTGAGCAAATTAATATCTATTATGACTAAAATATGGTATGTATATTAGAATTAAATTATTTATTTTTTGACATCATAATAATCTAATTTTAAAGTGAATTAATTTTGAATTAATTTCTAGAAATATGGAATTTAATTAATTTGATTAAATATTAATTTCCATATTAAAATGACATACAAAATTGAATTAACCAAAACAATATAAGTAGGCAATTTCGGTTCAAGTGTTGAAACTAATTTTCAAATTTAGAATTCAAAATTGTCACTACCTTATTTATTTTATTTTATGCATTAGAGAATGCATACTAGAAGTGTATAGAAAGACATGGTGAATGATTATGGATTTAAGCCCAATGTGATTGAACATTTTTTTTTTGTTTTATGTTAAATAGGGTCTGTATGTCCCTACCAATATCTTCTTTCTCATGTATTCCTTTTCTCATCTTACTCCCTCAAAATGTAAATTGAGGTTTTGTATTCTTAAATTATGTAATTAGATTACTTAGGATTAGGATAGAATGGAGATGGAAAGGAGTAGGAAGCAAGGGAGATGGTGCCATAAACAAGAAGACTTAGAAGTAGAAATTTAATTTCTATTTTTGGGTTGTAATTCATATATATACCTAGGTAAGACCTAGTCAATCTCTCTTTGGCTCAAGAGATTAACTTTAGTATGTCTATAGTCATGCCATATAGTTAATATAACTATCTTTATATATTCATGTGATGAATGTATGAAATATAAAAGCATGCAATAATAACATGATGAGACTAAATTAACAAAAGCCCTCGCTATATAAACAATTATGTCTTACGCCTTCCATTAATGTGGGGAGAACTAGAGTTCTTTTAAAGTTAGAGTTGTTGAGTTGCCTCAAGCTCACTTTATAAGAATATATTTGAACCATTGAAATTAGATTTCAGGATTAATGGGTTGGACTTAACCAATATCATTGATTTGTTGGATTTGTATCAAAGTCAATAAGTATTGGAGGTGAAGTTGGGTAAGTGTACATGAGATGTGCACATATCAAAATTTGATAGCCCAATGTGTGTGCACACATCAATTAGTTGATAACACAAGATTTGAATGTTGCATGGAAATGCAATTAGTATGGATTAGATACCTACCAACTAAACTAAGGATGATTTGTTGAGTTGCCTCAAGGTCATTCTTAGCAAATTGGATTTCGACTCACTAGGAAAACTTCCATATAGGTTCTCCCGGGTTCATAAGGAGGGCTATGGACTCGCAATAAAATAGGAGGAGTTATAATGCATTTTATTAAAGACTTAATATCATGCATTCATTCATGTACACACTTCTATAATCTCGATCTTTACATCTAAGTTTTTATAATCATATCATTCAATGTGAATCAAAATATAATCATGAGTCATACATTTTAACTAACTTAAACTTATCCAAAAGGTTGCCAAAGTCTTGGAATACCTATTTTCCTTCCCTTAATGCTTGAGATACAAAGTATTATGAACAATTTGCATATAAGAAGTACTTGGATAACAATGGATTGATCCTAAGTTATTCTTTCTGCCCGCGGAAACTGTATTTGGAATGAGGGAAGCTCTAGGTATCGGTCAAAATTATAGATTTTAAAAATTTTTAATTTTACCGAAACATGCAATTAAATATTGCATGACATGAAAACACACTTTTCATGTTAACCTTGAGCATCCATAACTTTTAACAATAAATATTTTGTAACCTTTATAGATAAAATTTATTTTGGCAAGATCATCCCATGATTTTTAAGAACAAAATGAAAAATAAAAGGATTAAGACAAACCTTTTATTACCGAGTTCACCAAGGTACAAACCAAGCAAAAAGACCCAAAGCTTTAGTCATGTTGATGAAACTCCTTTGCTAGTTCCAAATGAATGATAACAAATTTCTCCTTCTGGCAAATTTATAAGCTACTAATACTTTAGGAGTTTTTTCTCAATATTTTATTTCAATGCTCATACCATATGAGAGAAAGAAAATTTTTTTAGAACAAAAACAATTTTTGGTCGAGAGAAAACTTTGGAGGAAGCAGAAGGAGATTAAGAGGATAAAGAGAAGATCATTAAGACAAAAAGAAAGAAGAAATGGCCAAAGCCATCTGAAAAATTTTTCAACCTTATTCAAAAATGTTGCCAGACCAAAGAAAAAAAAAATTTTGACTTTTGTTTTTTTTAATTATTTTTTGTTTATGATACAATGATGGTGCAACAATTGCATAGCTAATTTTATAACTAACACCACTAATCATAGATTAATCTTCTCTTCTATTATATATGGTAATTACTTTAATGTACCACTATAATTAATTTAATTAACAATTTAATTAAATTATTATAATTTTAATTAACACTTTAATTAAAATTATAAATAGGAGAAATAGTTAAAATTAATCAACATTAATTTTAACTCAAAAATATAAGTGATCATTTCTAATT
>CATIWF010210830.1:0-11619 GCA_949630135.1 Balakata baccata
TATCCCAGACTATGGATTTGCACCCCTCCATGAGCTTGAGCGCGCGAGAGAGTTTTCCATTATACTTTTCTTATCCATGTAAGAATGCATCTCTATATATAAACACAAGTCCAACTTCAATTTTTAGTGATGTGGGACAAACTCTCACATTCACTTTTCACTTTTAATCTCGTTACCAAGGAGCTTACTTTGAGCTTCAATTTCTATTCACACATTCTCCATTTTGAGCATATGAATATATTAATTCATAGTCCTTATGTCAAGGAACATATATTCGGGTCTTTCTCCCAAAACCGAATTATGGGACCCACCCGAATTATTCTCTCAACATAGCTCATAATCACAATTTTTTCCAACAATCCCTCACATGAATAAAATTGGGTGAAAAAGTAAGACGAACAAAGCCTTACTACGTGATAAAGTTTGACGATCGAAACCTATACATGATAGGTAAGTGTTACCCTTTGAATCTTCTCTTATTAAAATATATTTAATTTACCCATTGTCCAGTTGACATGATGTCATTAAACTATTCAATTAGTCGAGTAAATATGATATACTTCACATATGAATCTTTCTTGAGATAATTCAGTTCTCATTGTTATGTTCATTTTGGCCTTGAACATCTACCTAGTTCTGCGAGAGTTTTTGGAGAATTGAATTTTAATACCTTCTCCTTTCAAGCGAGCCCACTTCACTCCCACATAGGTGATACCTTACACAAATATATCATTAAAAGCATAGCTTAACCTTATTTCTAATCTTCACTTGGTATATCCCCCATAGTGATCTTTCCACGTCTTTACAATTTGGTTGTCTCATTGAACCTAGATCTTGGGGATCTCCAATCAACTAGGTTGGATTTTCCTTTGTATCAACTTATTATACTCTTACGGGTTTAAGTTTCATTCCCCTTGATGATTTATTAACTTGCTCTTGATTTAACCCTTTGGTTAGTGGATCCACAATGTTATCCTTTGATTTTACATAATCAACAGTGATAACCCTGTTGAGAGCAGTTACCTAATGGTATTGTGTATACGATGAATATGTCTAGACTTACCATTATACATGTTACTCTGTGCCCTTCCAATTACAGATTGACTATCACAATATATGCATATTGGTGGCACGAGACTTTCCCATTTTAGAATATCTTATAAGAAATGGCGTAGCCATTCAGCTTCTTCAGCAAATTTGTCTAATGCAATAAACTCAGATTCCATCATGGATCTGGCTATAACAGTTTATTTAGAAGATTTCTAAGCCACAACTGCACCAGCTAGTCTAACTACATAACCACTAGTGGATTTTGAATCTTTTATATCAGAAATCCAATTAGCATCACTGTAACCTTCTAGTACAGCTGGATATCTGGTATAATGCAGTCCATAATTACGAGTATACCGTAAGTATCTAAGTACTCTTACTATTCCTTTCCAGTGATCTAGCCTTGGATTACTCGTATATCAACTTACTGTACTCACTGCATAAGCAATATTTGGTCTTGTACAATTCATTAAGTACATGAGACTGCCAATCACACGGGCATATTCTACTTGAGACACACTTTCTCCTCTATTCTTTGATAGATGGAGGCTCAAGTCCAATGAGGTTATAGTAATATTGATATCATCCTTATTAAATTTACCAAGTATTTTATCAACATAATGAGTTTGGCTTAAGGTCAGCCCATCTAATCTTTTAGTAATTTTAATTCTTAGAATCACATCTGCTAGTCCCATATCTTTCATATCAAACTTTGAATTTAACTTATTCTTGGTAGACTTGACTATCTTGTCATGACTATTAACAATGAGTATGTCATCAATATATAAACATAATATAATATAACCATCACTCGTATTTTTAACGTAAACACATTTATCACACTCATTGATTTTGAAGCTACTAGATAGCATAACACTATCAAATTTCTTATACCATTGCTTAGGTGCTTGCTTCAAACCATATAGTGATTTAACCAATCTACATATTTTCTTTTCTTGTCATGGGACAATGAACCCTTCAGGTTGTATCATGTAGATTTTTTTCATCTAAATCTCCATTTAGAAAAACAGTTTTTACATCCATTTGATATATTTCAAGATTGTGCAACGTAGCAATCGTTATAATCATTCTTATAGAATTGATCCTGGTTACAGGGGAATAAGTATCAAAATAATCTAGGCATTCCTTTTGTTTGTAACCTTTAATCACAAGCCTAGCTTTATACTTATCAATTGAACCACCTGCCTTCATTTTCCTTTTGAAAATCCACTTGGATCCTACTGGTTTACATCCTGGAGGTAAATCCACTAATTCCCAAGTATGATTCTGCAAAATGGAATCAACCTCACTCTTAATAGTCTCTTTCCATAAAAGACATTCTAAAGAGTTTATAGCCTCATTATAAGTTTGAGGTTCTGCCTCTAGTAAGTAGGTTAGAAAATCTTGTCCAAAAGACTTTTCTGTCCTTGCTCTTTTACTACGCTTGAGCTCTATCTCAATAGGCTTATCCTCTAAACCAAGCTCTTCATCAAGAACTTGATCTTGACTATTTTTAATGATAGCCTCAAGAGGTCGCTTGGACGAATTCACCTCTTCCAAACTCTTACAAGGAAATATATATTCAAAGAACGACGCATTCATCGATTCTATAATCATATTCTTATGAACATCTAGAATTTCCGATTTATGCATAAGAAACCGATAAGCACTACTGTTATGTGCATAACCAATAAAAATGTAATCAACTGATTTTGGCCCTATTTTCACTTTCTTTGGTATAGGAATATCCACTTTAGCAAGACACCCCCACACTCATAAGTATTTATAAGATAGTTTTCTCTTTTTCCATAATTCATAAGGAGTTTTGTCTTACTTACTACGAGACACCTTATTTAAAAGGTAATTAGCCGATAATATGGCTTCCCTCCACATAACTTATCATCATTTCCATGTTCACTTCTGATATCACAACAGCAAGATTAATATCAGAAACCTCTTGAATAATATTTTGCAAGAGATTTGCTTCATTGCTCCTTTTCTTCTTTGGGAGCTTACAATCAGAAGCCTTGTGACCCATCTTGTCACAATTAAATCATTTACCTCGGAATTTCTTCTTAGAAACTCCACCTTTGGGACCCGTTTTAGGCTCCTTGAATTTCTTCTTTTTGGTAGTTTGTCTATGTTCAGTAATATTTACCTTAGCCTCAGAAGAATTCAACCCCCTCCTTTCCGAGCCTCTATTGTCTTCTTCAATTCGAAGTCTAACAATTAGCTCCTCAATATTCATTTATTTTCGCTTGTGCTTAAGGTAATTTTTGAAATCCTTCCAGTCAGGGGGTAATTTTTCAATCATAGCAGCCACTTGGAAGGTTTCACTCAAGTTCATTCCTTCAGCATGAATATCTTGAAGAATAGCTTGAAGCTCTTGAACTTGACTTACCATAGTCTTGGAATCCACTATTTTATAGTCTAGGAAATGTCCCACTATAAATTTCTTGGCGTCGGCATCCTCAAATTTATATTTCCGATCCAATGATTCCTACAATTGTTTTACAGTCTTGATTCCACTATATATATTGTATAATGAATCATGTACCACATTATGATATAATTCCTACACAAGAAGTCGGAATGATGCCAACTATCATAAACCATCCTTGTTTGGACATCTTGCTCATCCTTTTTAAGAGTAGGAGCGTCCATAACCAAGAATCGTACAAGATTTAACGTTGTTAGGTAAAACAACATTTTCTGCTACCACCTCTTGAAATTCAATCCATTGAATTTTTCTGGTTTCTCTCCATGGTTCATAGGTACCGTTACAGGCACAACCGGAGAAACAACCCGAGCAACAGAAACTGATGGCTGGGATCCATCTTGAACATTGGTAGCAGCTACCCTGTTCTCCATTTCTCCGAAACAACAAACAAATTATATTAATTCCAAGAATTAATAAATCTGAATAAAGAATTAACAAACGGAAATTTGTCTTGAGATTGTTAGGAAAAACACATAATAAGATGAGATATTGTTAATTCAATATTCAAAACAAGAGAAATGGAAAAACTATCTGAGGCTTGTGTTTCATCCAGTTTCCTTAAGACAAATTTGCCTCCTACATTGGTGTTTAGGATAATCGGCATTTGTCTCCTAGAATACAACAGATTTCAAGTAGTTGTTGAGCACACAACACCTACTTACAGCGAACTATGAACTTATCACACTTTCTATCGCTTGAGAAGAAGAAGAAAAAGAAAGAAAAAAACTCTTCAACAAGATTCAAAGTAAACTCTCTAGAACTCTTTTAAAATTCAAGTCAAAACCACCTATTTATACTAGATGGAGGAGACATATGATTAATTGTGATTAATTTCTTTTAAAAGTTGCCAATAATGTCTTTGTAACTCTCAAATAATGATGAAATTAATATTTGAAACATTAGAAATTGTAATTCCAAAAGACAAGAAGTTCAAAAGACCATTTTGGAACACAATCCACACGGGAGTGGATTTGCCTTGCACATACTGCAGCACAACGACACGGGCATGACAGACTACTGGCCGTGTGGATCAACACGGGAGTGTTGCCAAAATTTTCTAGAAATAAAAAATAATTTGTAAAAATTGGGCTTGTTGAGGACTATGAGATTTTGGACCAATATTCGTATATGCAGGTCACGCACCCACGCATTGGCCTATCCCGGACTATGGATTTGCACGCCCCTGCGCTTGTGTGTGCGAGAGAGAGCCTTCCATTTTACTTTTCTTACCTATATAAGAATGCATTTCTATATATAAATACAAGTCCAACTTCAATTTTTAATAATATGGGACAAACTCCTACATTCACTTTTCACTTTTAATCTCCTTACCAAGAAACTTACTTTGAGCTTGAATTTCTATTTACACATTCTCCATTTTGAGCATATGAATATATTAATTCATAGTCCTTATGTTAAGGAACATATATCCGGATCTTTCTCCTAAAACCGAGTTGTGGGACCCACCCGAATTATTTTTTCAAAATAGCTCATAATCACAATTTTTTCCAACAGAGAGAAAAGACTATAGAAGAGGGGAAAAAAAAAAAAAAGGAATGACCTGATGACTACGAGGCAATCATGCATGGATGAGTTAAGAGAAAAATAGAAAACTAATGGAAGAGGATTAAGGAAGAAATGAAAAAAAAAATTAATTTTTTGTAGGATCCATTATATTAAATTAATATAATCTACTTAATTTTTAATATAAATATAATTGAAAACTGTATATTATTGATAACATAGTGTAACACCTTTTTACGCGTTTGAAAACAGCTGAATAAGGTGATGTCATATTCTAATTCTCTCGCAGTATATATTCAATTGTTAAATTACACATAACATTCTTATACTTACAACCATTTTAATATTATCTTTAAATCAAAATAATATGTAACGCTTGCTTCACAAAATAATGTATATATAAAATACAAAATCGCACCAATCCGAATTGGTGGTTATATCTGTTATGCTATTTTGATGGGTTCTACTGTCATGTGGCTCTAATTATAATTCTACACTCAACTTCTTTCTATTTTTAACCTGCGCAGGAGAAAATAAACTTTCATGCTAAATTTATGCTTAGTGGTACATACTTTGTGGCATTAATTAATAAAATATATCAACAACAATAATAATTTTAGCATCATAAATAAAATTTTCAATAAAATATATAACAAATATATTATTACTCAATATTTTACTTACCTATTTTTGAATAATAAAGCAATAATAAATCCAATTATTTTATTTATTTTATTCATTCAACTGTCCACAATTGTATTGCCAAAATTAGAACTTAGAGAGACATATAGGGGTCGTAACTTTACGGTTGTTGTGACCTTATACTCGTCATGACTTTACAGTCATATAATAAATATCTAAATAACTAGACGTTATGCATCCTCATTTTTGAATAACCAGCTATAAAGTTTCATAGTCCTAATTGACATGTCAACTTATCTTTCCTATATTAGTCTAGACAATAATCATAAGCTCATACTTGTTATACAATTTAATCCATATATTAACTTTATTCTTTAATTTATCATTTATCTATAATTTCTTAGCTATTAAACAATTCTTAACTCCTTCCATGATAATTTAGTACATAAATCAAATGTCCAGTATTGCACTATATCACACAAATACTTAATAAACAAAATTATAAAATCATATAATAAGTTGAGAATTAAAGCAATTAAAATTGAATTCAAAATATAAGCATACTAATAAGTAATTTCAAACTAAAATATTAATTATTACCAATAAAGTATGCATAAAACTCTATTCAGCTTCACTTCCATTAATTCGATTTTTGTCTTTTCAATGCCTCTGATATAAATTTATTTAATAATTAAACAACAATAATACATCGTTTTAATACTAACTCAAATTAATTATTCTTTATACGTTGATTAACAACCATCTATTTATTTTGTATTTCCCTCACTTTATTATTATTATTATTATTATTAATGTTTCCGTACACTATCAGTATTCAAACCTTGCTGCATGTTTCCCTAGCGTCCTCTTTAATACACAATTTGTTAAATTATTCAATTAGAAAATTGCTTTCTTTTTGGTGAATTAAGTCACTAGTCTGACTCACTCTTTCTTAAAGCTTGTTCCACGTTTATCACTGTTTCTCTAATATTCTACTAGTTTTGAGCAATTCTATTATTTTTATTATTATTTAAAATTAATTATCAATTTGTTACTAAATCACCGATCAATTAATTTTCTCTAAATTTTATATTTTCTTTCCACAGAGTGAAATCCTCAAAATCCAAACAAAAGTAAACTTGAATCTCATTTCCATCTAAGGAGAATAACAAGAAAAAAAAAAACAAACAAACAAAACTTACCTTAAGTAAACTCCCATGATAGCCGAGTAACTCATGCTTGATTCCATCTACTGTTTCTTTCTTTTTCCTTTCCTAAATTAATAAAACTTAATTTCTAATATTTCCACAGCCTTCCTTCCGTAACTAGAAATTTTCCATTCTCTTTTTAAGTATGAAGGCCAAAACAAAATACGGTGATTTAAGAAAGATAAGTCGATATTTATGAAATTTAGGAAGAAATTTTGAGAAACTTAGGTCAGTCACATGTTAATTAACTGGATTAGTGGTTAATCTCAATATATATGTAAGGCCTAAGTATAGGTGAGTGAGTGAGTTCAAATATTATTAATTAATTAATTTTTGTTTATTATTTATTCTATATATCATTATCATTGTTATTAAATTCTAACTTCATCTCTACTCATCTATGTAATAATTATTGATCTTAATTGCATTAATTTGACAAATATTTCATTAAGCCCTCAATTCTTTCAATTTAAATTGCACACTAATATTTTATTTTCTTCAATTCTATAGCCTAAACTAATTAATTTCTTATAGTTACATATATCGATATTTACGTTATTATTTATTCTATGTAGTAATTTTTTTTTCCTGGTGTCACAACTTAAGCATCGGAACAAAAATTATTTTTTTACAATTTAATCCTAATCTTCTTTTCTCAGTTTTGTTAAATCTAAAATTAGACTTCTATTAATTCAATGCAGTTTTGATCATGAATGCACTCGATTTCTAATCGATACCACTTTTGTTATTAAAGTGTGTATGTTAGTTGGAGTCCGAATTGGCAGACATATCACGTAGATTCGTCATTGCTATTTTTATTATACTTCATATTAATACATTAGAGTGAAAAGTGTCAATAAATTTTATTTTAGTGATATTGATTACAGTAAAATTTAAGTTTAAATGTCAATCGAACTCTTAACAAAAGGAAAAGAAAAAATAAAATAAGGAAAATTTTTTAGTTTAACTCAATCTACTATATTATTTATATACTAATCTAATGATATCATAACATGTATATTTATTATATTCACATTAATTAATAAAAATAAAACAATTAAATACTAATTATTAAATAATTAAATTAACCTCCATAGATAATATAATATATTGGATATCCAAAAAAAAATTTCTAAAGTGAGAATAAACAAAGGCCTTGGGCATGACGTTTGGTTGATAGAGAACGAGATGGACCCGTTCATTAAACTCTCCATTCACAAATACGATCACTTTCGTTAGGTAAGCACCACTTTCATTAATTAGTTTTTCAGAGAAATTCTTTGGCAAATATATTAGGTTTGTTAAACTAAACCAATTATATAATGATATACATTTAATTATTTTATATTTATTTTTATATTCATCGATGAAAATAAAATAATTAAATATGCATGTCATTATATTGGTTTATGGGTGTTATATGAATGTAACTCTCCATCCACAAATATGGACATTTTTTTAATTAGTCTTTCAATTTAACTCTCCATCCATAAATATGGACATCTTTTTCTGTTTAAGGAGTCCCGATTCCGATTTTAAGGAGGAACTAAGCTCTTCTTTGCCACTAGAAAATATGGACATCTTTAAAGTTAGATTTTTGCACTACACGAATGCAGTACCAATTACCATCCAAATATTCAATTTTATTTTCACTATCCCCTAATTATTAAACCATTTCATTTTTTTAATCGTAATTATAATTTATACTTACAATTGAACAATGATTTTTGATGCATTGTCTGCCAATCCTTTTCTATTAGTAATGGGATAATTTTACACAGTCTTTCAACTTATTATCAAATACAATAATATTTTTCAATTTCAATTCGTGTTAGAAATGTTTCTAAATTTTAATTCGTGTAACAGAAATATCTCTCTAACTTTCATTCGTATGACTTCGTTCCTCAACTTTAAATCGTGCAACAACTATATATTATCTTTATGTTGTTTACATATTTTTTTAGCGATTAGGCACCACATCACAACTTATATATATATTGTGCTAAAAGGGTAATGCTTGTTCATGTATAATTTTTTTTACAGAAAAAAAAAAGTTAAGAATATTGGAAAATTGTGGTTTATGAACTGTTTTAAGAGCGAAATTCAGATACTCAAAATGGTAAATGTATGATTAAAAAACTGAAGCCCAAAGTAAATCTTTTGTTAAAGGAAATAACAAAAGAAAATTAACTGGAAATTGAAGTTTATTGGGTACACTTTAAGAGTATCATACTGTAAAGATATTTCCAAAATATTACTCTTGAACTTTTGTATAATTATGTTGAATGAATCATCTAAGTTTATGAATGTTAAATTATATTCATTAAATATATACATAAATGAATTAGGTTTATTAAGTATGTACATTAACTAATTAAATATGGTTCATGAAAAAATAAATTATTTTTCAAAAAATATTTTACAAAAAGGGATTATTTTTCGCAAACAAACATATCCTTCAATTTGTAACTTTGTTTTAGAAATATTTTGCCAAATTGTTATGATTAAAATAATTTGAAATTAGTAAGAAATAGCAAAAAACACATGCAAATGGGTTGTCTTCTAGTTTCGATGAGAAATTACTGTCTTTGCTTTGGTCAAGAAAGCAGCAGCCATCAAACGTCACCTATATGGCGTGTGCATCACTGAATCACTACCATAACCATATATGTATATAAAATAAAATTCTAATATGAAAATTTTCTAGAATAATTAGATATTTCGAGTGTTTATAAATTCTGGTATATATGATTTATTTCAAAATTCTTGAAAACTTCGGCATAAAAAATTTTGCCCTTGATATGTAGTTTCACGTTCAAGATTTCTGGATTAATTTCATTTGTAATTACTCTTATTATAATAAAATTATAAACTTTTTTTTTTCGTTCCAAGAAAATCACTCAACTATTTATTTTTATTTTACTAAATTCACTTTCAATCAATTTTCAGATTTAAATAACTAAAAAGTTGACGTAACAGCTGCCGTATTACCGTAAGTTTGATGCGACAGTTAACATGTTACTAGAAATCTAATGTGTCATCGAAAATTGACTTGGAATGATTTTAGTGAAACGAAAACATAAATCACATGCTTTTTTGGGAGGAAAGAATATTTTATGATTTTACTATAATAAAAAAAAATACAGTGATTATAGATAAAATTAATCCAAAATTTCCAGCCCAACTGCACTGGGTATAAAAATAACTCCCTCCCAGATAAAGAAAACTAAACCTTGTTTTCCAAGTCAAGCCAATTACTAAAGAGATGTTTGAAATTACCATTGGGAGTTCTAAAAGTATATTTAAAAAAAATAATCAGTCTACCAAAAGTAGTTATCAAAACTAAAAATAAAAAATGCAAAATTTGTTGTGAAAAATACTTTTTACAAATGCGATGTCAAACAGGGGATAGACAACTTCTCTTTGATTTGTTTCCTCTTTACGTGTATTTTTGACCGAATTATTAAGGAACTTTCATTAGCATTACCTGATGCTTTTTCTCATTACCTCGCATGTAACATGTTGTGGAGAATAATCAGTCCTATTTACATCCATAATCAAAAAATACGGAAGGAATCACTCCATTGAAATAAAAACCCGAATGATGTAACAAGTTATTTTGATATAATTGTAATATTTACATTGTTCTTTTTTATTATAAAAAATTTAAGTGAAATTCCAACTCAAAATCTATAATTGGACACACTTAAATCACTCTAGCTCTAAACTTATAATGGCTAAAATTAAGTATCATTTCGCGAGCTGAGACTTGCTTTAAACTTTCAAATATAATTAAACATCCATTCTCCATTCGGTTACCTGTATAAATACCTACATATCCCTAACCAGTTCTTGCTTCATCCTCCGGAAAAACATCACCAGCTTCATCTTGATTCTTGAATCTTGAAAATCATGCAGGCCTATTCTTTCTTGGAAAACACAAGGATGTTCCCTTCAACATCCTCTCTGCTATCTTTGTATGCCTCCTTCTCCACATCCATGATGCTATTAAGAAATGCCTACCATGAATTGGTGCCCAAAAGCCTTGAATCCTTTATAATCTCTAAACTCAGCTTCTTTTTCTCTCGTAGAAAACTCTCTCCATCTTATGCTACTTTCATCATCGATGATTCTTGGGATGGTCTCGACCGGAATAAGCTGATAAACGCATCGAGGTTCTACTTATCTACCAAGATCGGCCGCAAGAACAAGGTGATTAGAGTTGGAAAGTTCAGAGGGCAAAAGAGTGTGACTGCTGCTCTAGTTGAAGGAGAAAAGATTGTTGATGTTTTTCAAGGGATGGAGATTACATGGGAATTTGCTAAACAGGAAAATGATGATAAATCATCTGGAGAAAGTACTAACAATGGTCATTATGAGATTACTTTTGAAGAACAATATAGGGAAAAAGTATTTCAAGATTACTTAAACCACATTCTTGATACTTCTAAGGCATTAGCAAAAGGAGATAAGGTTTTGAAGCTGTTTACAAGGACCAGTGGCTGCTGGAACTGTATTGATTTTCGACATCCGGCAACGTTTGATGCACTAGCGATGGATTATGAGTTGAAGCAATCCATCATAGATGATCTCAACAGGTTCTTGGGCAGGAAAGATTTCTACAAGAGAATTGGCAAGGCTTGGAAGCGTGGGTATTTGTTGTATGGACCTCCTGGAACTGGGAAATCAAGCTTG
>CATIWF010210864.1:0-21840 GCA_949630135.1 Balakata baccata
AGGAATTTGTGTTTTACATTTTCTTTTATCCACAATTATGTATTTTCTTTATTTTATTAATAAAATTGTCTTTGTCTTCTACATATCTCATTCTTTTTGATATTGACAAAGGGGGAGAAGTAACATCTAAGCAAAAATTTAGAATTTTTAAGGTTGACTTTTTTGACTTTTGCTTATTAATATGTTTTGCATCCTCAAATGATATGAAACTATGAATACATGTTACTCTATATGTTAATTTGATTATTGAACTATCAATTTGATATTTTTGCATAGTTTGATTGTCAAAATAAAAAAGGGGGAGATTGTTAACCAAAGGGCGATTGCTCTCTATTTTGATCTTGACAATCAAATTAATTATTGCTAACATTCTTGTTAAGTGTTGTTTTGATAGTGTTCAAAGTTTCAGCACATTTGGTTAAGATTTCCTCATTGAACAACTCAAGAATTTCATGGAGACGTATAACTCCCGACCGGGACAAGGAACTCCCGATCGGGACACAAGTCCAAACTGGGAAGTGCTATGTTCAGATCGGGAAAACATTGCCTCTAAGTGTCTCAAAGTTCCAATAGCCAAAGCAGACCGGGAAAGGGTATGTCCCAACAGGGACCGGTGGTTTCCAAGCCGAGACTATAGAGCAAATCAAGCAAACCAAGTGTCTAGACTGGAAAACTCTGAAGGGTGATAGCCCAAAAGTTCTAGTAGCAAAAGCAGACCGGGACACTCAGTTTCCCAACCAGGAATGTTTGCAGTTCTAGCGGGACATTCAAAAAGACATGACCGTTGAAGAGGAGACACCACCATAATGTGCCACATCATCAGAAAGTTAAAACATTCTTAGTCAAAACTGACTCAGGTCCTAACTGGGAAGGGTAGTCCTGATCGGGATGCATTCAAAGCCTAAAAGACCCAAGTTCCTGGCAGTGGCATCATCGGGCAAGCCTCGACCGGGATACATGGAGTCTCGACCGGGACACTTGAATAAAAACTAGCCGTTGGAGATTTCAGCCAACCATAAGCTGCCACGTAATACAATCGGGCATTTCCCAACCGGGACATCATGGTTTCCAATCGAGACACCTCTCTCTGCATACTAAATTTAATGCACTTGTAAGAGAACGTTAGAAAGAGTTATGGCACCATTTGTAATGGCTAATTGGTAGGTAATCAGTATAAATACCTTACCAAAAGGCCATTTAATTAGAACCAACAACTTAACAAGTGCCAAAACTATTGTAATTTATTTTCTCAAATCCTTTCATTAATTGCTTTTGTATAAGGGTTCAAGTATTAATCTAAAAACACTTGGATTGTCTTGTAATTAGATAGTGTGAGCCAAATTATAAGGAATTGTTGTTGTGTGAGCCAGAAAACACAAAGGAAATTTGGGTTAAGTGTTAGTATTGTTAAAACACCTAGTTGGGAGTGAGCTTGTTAAAACTCCAAAGATTGTAATCTAAGTGATTAGATTAATTAATACCCTATCTAAGTTGGGGAGAGGAGTAGGGTTAGTTAACACCCGAACCTCTATAAAATTCGTGTCTCAATCTTCTCCTTCTCTTTCATTATCTTGTGTGTGCAAATCTTTAATTTCCCACCAATTCATCCCCCCCCCCCTCTTCTTGGTGATTGTTTGGGCAATAAGATGTTTGTTTCAAAACATGTTATCATCTTAGAGAAAAAGTTTCTTCTAAAAAGAGAAAATGGGAACAAGATTGAACTTGAAAAAATTCAAGATGCTTAAACAGATGCAGATCAACTGCCTGAACTTGAGGTTGTTAATCATACAGATGAAATAGCACCTAAACCTTCTGAAGCACAGGAGCTTTATAGATTTAGTAAGGTATACACTGTTCCAGAGAGATATGGATTTCTCATTAGTGAACATGTTGCTCAAACAATCACTAAGAAATGGGGGGATGAACTGGTAGGGAATTAAAATTTCTTTCACATACAAGAAAGTAAAAGGATAAGAATAGAAGGACATATGAATTTTATAGGTATTCGGGTGTTATCTAACCCTACTCCTCTCCCCAATTGTAATTGGGTATTCACTAATCTAATAACTTAGAATACAAATAGAGTTTTAACTAACTCACTTCTAATTAGGTGTTTTACTAAGGCCAACACTTAACCCAAAATTTCCCTTGTGTTTTGATGACTCACACAATAACCAATTCCTTGTAATTTGGCTCACACACTACCTAATTACAAGATAACCCAAGTGTTTAAGGCTAACACTTGAACCTTTACAAGACAATCAATTAATGAAAGATTGATAAAATAAATTGCAAGAGTTTTTGCACTTAGAAAGTAGTTGATAAATTAAATGGACTTTTGGTAGGGTATTTATACTAATTTCCCACTAAAATAGTCATTACAAATGAGTGCCATAATTTTTTCTAACATTCTCTTACAAGTGCATTTAATACAGCCTGCAAAGATAGTTTCCTTGTTAGGAAATGACCTAAGCTGACATGTGGCATCGTTTGGTTGGCTGATAGCTCTAATGGCTAGTTCCTATATGATTTTCCCGGTTGGGACTCCAATTTTTCCGGTCGGGACTTGCTCGATGATGCCTTGACCAGGGACTTTGGATTGTTAACTTTGAATGTTTTCCGGTTGGGACCTTAGTCAGTCAAGCTTGGCTGTTTTGACTTCCCAGATGACATGTCACATTTTGGTATAGGCTCCACTCAATGGTCATGTCTATTTGAATTTTCCAGTCGAGCCTCAAATTTTCTTGGTTAGGATTGGGCCTATCTCGGTCTCTATTGGCTACTGGAACTATAAAAGATCAAGAGCTAGTCTTTCCCGGTTTTGGCATAATTTTCTCGAACTGTAACGTGGTCCCGGTCGGGAATTACATATCCTCATGAAATACTTGACTTGTTCATTGGGAAAATCAAAACCAAATGTGTTGAAACTTTGAACACAATCAAAACAACACTAAATGAAGATATTAATGACATTTAATTTGATTATCAAGATCAACATGGAGAGCAATCACCCTAAGGTCAACAATCTCCCCCTTTTGATTTTGACAATCAAACTAAGAAAAAATAACAAATTAATAATGCATATATCAAATTGAAGTACTGAAGAATATGTATACAAAGTTTCACATCATTTGAAGCAAGATTACTTATAGAATAACTTAAGTCAAACAAGATTGTTAAAAGTCAACATTGATAACTAAGTTACCAATCCGAAAATTACTTTGATTTTTGCATAAGTTTTCATGTTCTTCTCCCCCTTTGTCAAGATAAAAAGAATAAATGCATATGAAGCATAAAGCAATTACCAAGGAGAGTAAGACATGAAAACAATCATACATTTTATTGAAAGTAAAGAGATGTGTTACATAAATTAAAAGATGTGTGACCTGAATATAATATACCATACATTTAAGATACCTAGCCTAAAAGGTGACAAGGAGAACAATATTGAGATTAAATAAACAAAAGAGGCTAAGCATCTCCTTCTCCATTATCATCATCCTCCTTTTCTTATTCTTCACTAGCTTCCTCCTCCTTTTAAGCTTTTTGCTCCCCCTCAAAATGATTCTCCTCTTCAAAGCTATGGGCACAAATATGAAGGTTCAATTGTCCTTGCATGCTTTGAATGTCCAAATAAAGGTGTTCCATCATATCCTTCATGGTATTGAAAGACCGCATTTGTAAGTCATATAGACTTTGTAAAGAGACATGTTGGGGTTAAGGCGGTGCCTATAGAGACAGATCTTGAGCACTTAAGGCTTCTCCTCTAATGGATAGCCTTGCACATTTTCTTGAGGCTTCTTAGGCTCCATACTCTCCAAAGGCATAAAAGTATTGATCCACTTCCCTGAAAGGCCTTACAGTTGCTTTGCAATTCAAAAGGTATTGGATATCTAAGAAGTTTTCAAATTGAGAGTGAGAGGAAGTGAGAAGAGAGGTGTTTTCCTTCATCACGAGGTTAAGGTATTTTACATGATAAGTGATTTTGGAATAGAGGGAAATAGTGCCTTTGGTAGTAGAAGCCATAGAAATGAATTTGTCAAGAAGAAGAGGGGCAGTCTCGGTAGGTTTGTGATGAATCATCGCATAAAGATAGAGGATGTCTTCATAGGTGACTTTTTCATTGCTTTCACTTCTTGCATTGATAGTGAAAGTAATGATGTTATGAAGGATGAAGTGAAAGAGAATTTTTATATGTTTGGGATTCAATTTTTTATGAAGGCGATTTTCAAAGGAAATACCTCTCCAAACGTCAAGATGAGTGAGATGCATCCCTTGGGCATTGAGAAGACCAACCTTCTTAAATCCAAAGGCATCCACAAATTAATTTCTGGTCATTTCTTATTGTTGTCCAAAGAGGTAAAAATGAATTCCATAGTACCTAAGAGTATGGTTAGCCTCCTTAATGACATAGAAAGAAATTTTGTGGTGAGTTCGTCATGGCCGTCTTTAAGAGGCATCACAAAAGTTGTCCATCCCATCTCTACAAGTGTGCCCACAACCTCATCCTTGACACCCAACTTCTCAAGATCATCCTAATTTGAGATGAACTTGTTAAATATGTACGTAGCGTAATTTTTCTTCCTTTGAAAAAGTGTTGAAGATGTCATTGAAGGAAGAGAAGTATGAGGAAGAAGTGGCCATACTCTTTCCCTTAGAGGCTCTTGATTTTGAGGTTCTAGTTTTGGGTGCCATTGGAGAGAGGGAAGAGATATAAGAGATGAAAGAAATCAGGGAAAATTTGAGAGATAATAGTTAGAGAGAGAGTTTTGAAGGCAACGTGAAAGAAAGAGAAGGTGAATATGGGTATTTATAGAGATTTAAGGGTCATGGTTATCATTTGAGGGGATTTGAAATGAGTTATGATAGATTTGAAATAATTGGGGGCAGTTACAAAAAGCTGCTAGAGTGGATGTCCTGAGTGGGATATGGGAGTTCTCGATTGGGAACCTTCCAACGGTAAAATTTTTTGAACAGGTGTTAGAGTTTCGAGCGGGACAAGAGGGTTTCCGAGCATGAAGGTTTAAATGGTTGTAACTGTTGGGTAAAAATTTAAATTTTTAGACCGAGAAAAGGGCCATCCTGAGCAGAAAAGTGAAGATTCACAACGGTCATGAACAAATACAAAAGTCACGAGCGGGAAAAGTGTTTTTCGAGCTGGAATTATGCATATTCAGAGAGATAAGAGGGAAAAGAGGAATTATGACTAATGTATCCTGGTGTGGCATATCATAGATGATCATTATGAATAATTTTTGAAAATTTGAGTCTTTTAGTCCATTAATTTGAACTTCAATAGACCTAATATATATATATATATATATAGAGAGAGAGAGAGAGCATACCATCTATATTAATCAATTAAAGAGCATACAATTCATATAGTTATGTTCATACATATTAATGATAGTGAATGCATGACTTAAAGTATTTTAAATCAATGTAAGCATACCAAGCTCTCTTTTTATAGAACTAAACCTTTGATTATTAAGGGGCTTAGTAAAAATATCCGCCAATTAGTTGTTAGTGTTAATAAATTCTAACACCAAATCACCATTTTGGACATGATTTCTTAAAAAATGATGTCTAATGTCAATATGCTTACTCCTAAAATGTTGAATGAGATTTTTTGAAAGATTTATTGCACTAGTGTTATGACATTTCATAGGAATGTGATTAATCACTTGACCATAGTCCTTGAGTTATTATTTCATCCAAAGAACTTGAGTGCAATAATAACCCGCTGCCACATATTCCACTTCGGCGATGGATAAGGCTACCAAAACTTGTTTCTTACGAAACCAAGAAAATAAACATTCACCAATAAAGTGACAAGTTCCAGAAGTGATTTTTCTATCTAAAAGACTTCTAGCATAATCAACATTCGAAAAACCAATGATATGAAATGATGTATTCCTAGGATACCATAAGCCTAAATGTATAGTGCCATGAAGATAATTCAAAATTCTTTTTACCGCATACAAATGTGTTTCCTTAGGACATAATTGAAATCTAGTACACAAGCATATACTATACATAATATCGGGTCTAGAGGCAGTTAAATAAAGGAGAGAGCCAATCATACCTCTATAAAGCTTTTCATCAATAGCTTTACCCTTTTCATCTTTGTCCAATTTTGTTGAAGTACTTATTAGGGTCTTGGCATTCTTGCAACCATCCATTCCAAATTTTTTGATCAACTCCTTCATATACTTGGATTGGTTGATGAAGATGCCATCTTTGCATTGCTTAATTTGAAGTACAAGAAAAAAATTTGAGTTCTCCCATCATACTCATCTCAAATTCTCTAGTCATATACTTAGGGAATTCTTGGCAAAAATTTTCATTAGTAGACCCAAAGATAATATCATCAATATAAATTTGAACAATGAGAGTGTCATGCTTGTACTTTTTAATGAAAAGAGTTGTATCTACATGTTTTTTAGAAAATTCATTATCTATAAGGAATACACTAAGTCTTTCATACCAAGCTCTAAGAGCTTGCTTCAATGGGAGTTGTTCAACATAAACTTCCTTCGATATGAAACCGTTTAAAAAGGTACTTTTAACATCCATTTGAAAAAGCATGAAATTCATATGACATGCATATGCTAATAGAAATAGAATATGAATTGCTTCTAATCTTGTAAGATGTGCTAAGGTTTCATCATAATCAATGTCTTCCTCTTGGTTATATCCTTTGGCAACCAATCTAGCCTTGTTTCTAGTGATGTTATCATCCTCATCTAGTTTGTTCCTATAGACCCACCTACTACAAATAATTGGGTAGTCCTTAGGTTTTAGAACCAAGGTCTAAACCTTATTTCTCTCAAATTGGTTGAGTTCCTCTTACATAGCATTCACCCAAAGCTCCATCAATTGACTTTGGTTCAACTTGAGAGATAAAAGCAAGATTAGAATCATGAAGTTTGGAACAAATACTTACACCTTTAAAGGGGTCACCAATGATTTGTTCCTTTGATGATTCTCCTTGTTTCTCTTGATCAAGATTGAGATTTTCCATTGTTCCTACAACATCATCCAAATGAATACCTTTCCCAAGATCAAGTCTATAAGATTCATCAAAATTAACATGTATAGACTCTTCTACAACTAATGTTCTTTTATTGAAGACCCTATAAGCTTTGCTAGAGGTGGACTAGCTAAGAAAAATACCCTCATCCGATTTTGAGGCAAAATTTCCAAGGTTATTGTAACATTTGCTAATTTTGACACCTAGTCATGAAGCGTCATCATAATAAATACGTCAAACTAGTTGGAGTCTAAATTGCAAGGTTGTAAAAATCGGCTTGATCAATGAATCGGAAAAGCTAGTGGGTCACGAGTTTAAGGTTGAACCGGTCTACGTAGTATTTTCATAAAATATAACATGTCTCATATATAATAAAACATAATGTCTCATACATAATAAAAATAGAGAATAAGTTGTTAGAGATCTTTTCTAGTGTACAAGAATAATATAACATGTCTAATATCTCTTTTTCATTTAAAAAAATCATATTTCATATATTTTTATAACTTAGCATTTAATTAATTATTAAATGTAAAGTCAATTTATAACTTAAAAATACAATCAGCCAAAATTTTCAAATTATAAAAGAAAAGTAATATAAAAAAGAAGAAAAAAATATAAAAATAAGTGAACAATCCCACATAGAAAAAAAGTAAGAATGAAGATAATATATTATTTTATAAATAAGGGTGAGTTAATTGTTTAAAAATATGTTTATTTTGACCAATTTGATTAGTTTATAATTAACTTATCTAGTTTTGGGGTCAATTTTTTTGTTGAACTAATTGAATTGGCTAGATTATACCTAATTTAATAATTAAATTTTTTTTTGCAAAAAATTAAAAAAACCCGCAAAACCGGTCAAAATCGGCCGGCTTCTGGTCGCCGGTTTTCCCATCGGGTTGTTTTTCCCTCGATTTTGGGGGTAAAAACCGCCCAGCCTAAGGGGCGGTTCCCTATTTTTCTAGTTAAACCGGCTGAGCCGGTCCGATTTTTACAACCATCCTAAATTGGTATCAAACCAAAAAAATTGAGAAAATAATAATAGAAATTTAAATTTGAAATCTATTGAGAAAAATTAAAATATTTGAAAGAAATTAAATAATAATAAAAATAAATAAATAAATAAAAAGTTTTGAGTTCAGTTAATAAAGATAAGAAAGAATGAGAATTGAAAAAGTAATTAGTTAAAATTGATAAATGTGTCACTCTCATTGTTAATGCATGTCTAGATTCTTAAATATCTATTTTAATATATTAATTGATCATATTAAATAAGAAAAATAGGTTAAATTTCTGCCTCATTCTATAACATTCTAAACTATTCCTAAAATACTATTCTTTATTAAAAATATTAATTAAAAATAATGAATAATTTCTAGTTTATTGTAGAAAAGGGTATAAGTTAGTTACTAACCGACATTCTATTACTATAAAAATGGCAAATTGGCCATTTGAGGGAGTAGGCTGTGTGTTGTTTGTGTCATGTGAAAGTGTGTCCTTGTGTGTGATCGTGTGGGTTTTTAATTAAAAATAAATAAAATAAAATAAAAATAATTATTTATTTAGTTTAAGATAAAAGTGAGTTTTAAATTAATTAATTAATAATAATAATAATAATAATAATAATAATAATAATAATAATAATAATAATAATAATAATAATATGTTTGGAAATATAGTAACTAATTGAAATTTTAAATTGGTATAAAATTTACACGTTTGCATGGAAATATGATATTGAAAATGTGGTGTGATTATGTGAGTGAATAACTTTATGTGGATAATTTACTGAATGTCTACTATGTGAATTATTATTAATTGTCATTTAATTTGATTTTAATATATGCTAATAAATAAATAGAGATAGCGATGAATGAGAATTATATGAGTTAGACTTAAGTATGCATTGACAAATTACAAGTAAATGATCATTTGCTAAAATATTTTATCTATATGAAAATTTTGAAAAATGTGAAAGTAAGTCCATGACTTATACCTAGGCTAGAATGAGGTAAACAAGTTGACATGTCAATTAGGGAACTATAACACACATATAGCGTTGTGATACTAATATTTTATAGGTGCAAATGCACCAAATTTGATAAATGATAGACGCATAGTATCTAAATATGGTTATGTAGGCATTGAGTTACTCACTGTGAGGCTGCATTAGCAGTCGAGGCTGCAAGAGTAGTCGCATCGCTTATGTCTTCCTAGTTCTGGTTTAAGATATTAATGGATAGAAAAAAAAAACAAATAAATATATAATTTTTTTTAAAAAAAAATCAAGACATAACCATTGATTTAGTTATGGTAAATTAGAATTTGATACGTATCATCGTTTGACTCTACCATCATTCGGTGTAGTGAGGGGATGTTACAGTTATCTTTGGTATTCAATATAAAACAATTGAGGTATGAGATATTAGGTTTTCTTTCATTCCAAAGCTCATAAGAGATTTTGTTTAAAATAGGTCTTTTCAAAACACGGTTTAAAAATATATATAAGCGGTATTATTGGGCTCTATCCAAAAGTAGGTTAGTAAATCATACTCATTGAGCACTGTTCTAACCATTTTCTACCCATATTCGATTTTTCCTTTTAGTTGCCCCATTTTGTTGATAAGTTCTTACTATGGAAAAATTATGAGAAATACAATTTTCTAAACAAAAGTTTTCAAAAAGATTATTTTCAAATTCTTTGCCATGGTCACTTCTAATCTTAGAGATAAAATATCCCTTTTCATTTTGGACCCTCTTTTTTATGAACTAAGAAAATTACCCAAGTAAACCTAGAGTAATCATCAACAATAACAAATGCATAATATTTTCCACCCAAACTAGCAACTCTACTAGGTCCAAACAAATCAAGATGTAATAATTGTAGAGGTCTAAAAGAACTTACAATGTTTTTGAGCTTGAATAATGATTTGTGTTGCTTCTCTCTTTAACATGGCTCACAAGTCTTGTCTTTCAAATACTTGACCTTTGGAAGCTCATCTACTAGTTCATCCTTACTAAGGCTTTGAATTAAATCCATGCTTGTATGTCCAAGCCTTCTATGCTATGGCCAAGATTCTTCACTAATAGATACAAGACAACTAGAGGAAACATTAGTTAACTTGTGCAAGTCAATTATATAAGTGCTGCCATCTCTTTTTCCTTTGAATATCTCTTGACCATTTAAGGAGGTCATTAGACATCCATTAGAGCTAAGGATGATTTGATTTCCCTTATCACATAATTGACTCACACTTAAGAGACTATGCTTCTAATCATCAATAAGCATTACATTCTTAATGATAGAAATGTCATCAAGTCCTATGGAACCAATGCCAATTATCTTACCCTTAGCATTGTTTCCAAAGGTGACCTTACCTCTATCCATACATTTAAGGTTTGTGAAGAGACCTTTATTTCTGGTCATATGCCTTGAGCATCCACTATCCAATAGTCACACGTTTTCATTGTTTGTGGATTTAAGGCATACCTACAAAATACAAATTCAAGTTTGACTTTTAGGTACCTAAACAAAGTTAGATCCTTGGGGGTTAGTCTTTGAGGAATTCCAATAGGATTTCCTTACCAAACAATGAATGTTAGTGTGCCTAAACTCCATGCAATAATGACATTGCTTAGTCTTAAAAGACTCTTGCCATTTCACTTGGGGTTTTGGCCTCATAACCTTCTTGTTTGAGGCATAAAAAGAAGTGCAATAACAAACACAATCATGTTTAGTAGGTTCTTTCTTAGATGCATACCTCTTATATAAGAAGGCATGGTTAGCCTTTTAAGGTTTTCCTCTTGACCCAAGTGAGCCTTTGCTATTCTTTCTTTGAATTGAGGCTTTAGTGTGTGATTTGCTTTTAGTTTTTGAGACAATAATCTCAATTGAAGAGGTTTGTAGTGTACAAGCTTTTACAAATACAGTTATAGGTGTAGATGAAGATGATGCTTCATTAAAGCCTAAACCATATCTCACCAAGGGAGGTCTTTGCGATACAATAATGGTATCCAAACTTTGCTTCCCTTTGTGAAATTTTGAGATAGAGAGTCTTAGCACCTTAACCCCATTTTTTAAAGCATTGTTTTCTTTAAGTAAAGACTTGGTTGAGGGTCTAGAAGAAAATTCATGTTATGACTTCTTAAGAGAAGCATTGGAGGTTTTTAGCTCTTCCACAATCTTTTAAAGGTTGGATATGTCATCCTTTAGGTTGGAGTTATTTTTCTTATGAAAATCAACTTTCTTTTTATATCTCTCTAATTCTAGACCTATGACCTCAATGAGATCATCATCATCATCACAAACATCTAAAGCAAAAGAGGAAGAAGTAGAAATTACCTCATTAGAGTTATCCTCTAAAGCAATGAAGCACAAGTTGAATACATCTTCTTGGCTCCCCTCATTATCACTTGATGTAGGATCGTCTCATATAGCTTTATGGCCTTTATCTCCATTATCCTTGTAAGACTTTGTACCTCTTGAGCCTTAAATATTCATATTTGATGTGGCATTTCTTTCCACATTCATAGCACTTCATCTCCTTCTTGTTCTTGTTGAAGTTGGATGAGGAGCCTTTGAATTTTGAAGCTCTTTGCTTATAGTTTTTGATAGTCTCATACTTATTAACTATCATTCTCTTCATTTTTCTTGATAGCATAGCTATCTCCTTATCCTCTTCTTCACTTGCCTCATCATCACTAATGAGGTCCAAATCTTAAGCCTTAGAGGAGTTAGTGCTTACCTTTAGAGCAAGAGGCTTCTTCTTATCCCTTCATCTTCAAGCTCATCTTCCCTTACAAGAGCCATCTCATGTGTTAGAAGCTTGCCAATGAGCACATTAGTAGGAATGATGCTCAAATCCTCATTGGCTTCTTCTATACTCACCACTCTTGAGCTATAGTCCTTCATGGGAAGACTTCTCAAAATCTTGTTATTTACATCTTCAAGGCTTGTATGTCTTCCATATTTCTTCATGTTATTGATGATGGAGAGTAGGAGGTTTGTCATTTCAATGATGGACTCATTTGGCTTCATCTTGAAGGGTTTATATTAGTTCATAAGAAGTTGGATCTTCCTTGAATGAACTTGCTTTATGCCTTTATGGTAGTTTTCCAATGTCTTCCATATGCTATAAGCGGTTGGACAATGTTAAACTCTTCCACACTCTTCAAGAGAGAGAGAGAACTTGCAATAATAGCCATGACTTTCTTATTCTTGCCATTTGCCTCTTGTGTGGTTCGGTCCACTCATCCCTTGGAAGAACTTTATCTTCCCCTTTAGCATTCTTCTTTATTGGTGGTGTCCACTCTTTGCGAACACTATCCCAAACATCAATGCCTTCATTATCCAAGTAGGCCTTCATTCTAAACTTCCAATAAGCATAGTTTGACTCATCAAAGTAAGGCTTGAGACTTTTGAATCCTTCTTGGGCCATTGTTAATCTTTGCTAGAGCTGATGAGGCTTGAATTCTAGATCTTGCTCTGATACCAATTGTTACCCAAACAATCACCAAGAAGGGGAGGGGGGAGGATAAATTAGGGGGAAATTAAAATTTCTTTCACATACAAGAAAGTAAAAGGATAAGAATAGAGGGACACACAAATTTTATAAAGGTTCAAGTGTTAACTAACCCTACTCCTCTCCCTAATCGCAATTGGGTATTCATTAATCTAATCACTTAGATTACAAATGGAGTTTTAACTAGCTCACTCCCAAATAGGTGTTTTACTAAGGTTAACACTCAACCCAAAATTTTCCTTCTGTTTTGATGGCTCACGCAACAATCAATTCCTTATAATTTGGCTCACACACTACCTAATTACAAGATAACCCAAGTGTTTAAGGCTAACACTTGAACCCTTACAAGACAATCAATTAATGAAAGATTGAGAAAATAAATTGTAAGAGTTTTGGTCCTTAGAAAGTAGTTGGATAAACTAAGATTTATACTAATTTCCTACCAAAATAGCAGTTACAAAATGAGTGTCATAACTCTTTCTAATACAAGTGCATTTAATGCAGCCTGTATAGATAGTTTTTCGATCGAGAAATGGCCTAAGCTAACACGTGGCATTGTTTGGTTGGCTGATAGCTCCAATGGCTAATTCCTATATGATTTTCCCAGGACTCCAATTTTCCCAGTTGGGATTCCCTCGATGATGCCTTAACCAGGGACTTTGGATTGTTGACTTTGAATGTTTCCCGGTCGGGACCTCGGTCAGTTAAGCTTGGCTATTTTGACTTCCCAAATGATGTGTCACGTTTTGGTAGAGGCTCCACTCAATGGTCATATCCATTTAAATTTCTAGGTCGGGCCTCAAATTTTCATGGTCTCGAATTGTGCTTTCCCGATTGAGACCGGGCCTATCCCAGTTTGCTTTGGCTACTGGAGCTCTAAAAGACCAAGAGCCAATCTTTCTCGGTCTAGACATTATTTTCCTGCTCCGTAGCATAGTCCCGGTAAGTAGATATTGGTCCCAATCGGAAATTACATATCCTTATGAAATACTTGACTTATTCATTAGGGAAATCAAAACCAAATATGTTGAAACTTTTAACACTATCGAAACAAATACTAAATGAAGATATTAGTGGCATTTAATTTGATTATCAAGATTAAAATAAAGAGCAATCACCCTAAGGTCAACAAAACAAAATGATGTATTTCTCACAAAAGATGATGAACCTACAACCTATGAAGAATTTCTAAATAGTTCAAAATTTGACAAGTGGTTAGTAGCCATGAAGGAAAAAATGGATTTCATGTCCAAAAACCAAGTATGGACTTTGGTTGACCTACTTTTAGGTGTTGGACAAATGGTGCACTAAGAAGGGGGGTTGAATTGGTGGCAAATAGAAATTTTTAACTTAATGGATTTCTTTGAGTGTTTGAACAATATACAAATAAAATATAAAAAGTAAAAGAGCAAGAGAAGATTGCACACAACGATTTATAGAGGTTCGAGTGTTAACAAACGCTAGTCCTCTCCCCAACCACAATTAGGAGTTCTACTATCTTAACTTGAGATTACAGGAGAGTTTCCTAACTAACTCACAACTAGAGAGTTTCCTAGCTCACCCACAACTTAGTGTTTTCTCAAGGCTCACACCGAACACAAATCTCTTGCATTTTGAATAGGCTCACACTCAACCCAAACAAGAGTTTTTCTCACTAGCATCACTCTTACAACCTATACCCAAGTGTTTAAGGTTAACACTTTAACCTTTTTACAAAATAAGTTGGGAAATAAAATTGCAAGAGTTTTGGCACACTTAAAATTGAACTCTTTTTCTCTAAGGCCTTTTGGATGTCTATTTATAATGTTTACCTTCCAATTAGTCGTTACTTATCGTGCCAAAATTATTTCTAACGTTCAAAAGATGATTGACTAAAAGTTGTTTGATAGAGACAGTTTCCCGATTTGGAAACCATATTTTTCGGTCGGGAAATTCATTTTCAACGGCTCTTTAACGGCTAGTCTCAGACAAATTTCTTGGCCGAAAAATTCATTTTCCTGGTTTGTACACAAGTCCCGGTCGGGAAATTACCTATCCCGGTCTGCTTTTACTGTTGGAACTTTTGAGTATTAGAGAGCAATGTTTTCCTGGTCAGGACATATATTTTTCCAGTCTGTACTTGAGTCCCGGTCGGAAGTTACACGTCTCTAGAAAATGTTTGATTTGTTCAATAAGCAAATCAAATCCAATTGACTTGAAACTTTGTATACTATCAAAACAATATTAGATGAAGACATTAGTAACATTTTATTTGATTGTCAAGATCAAAATAGAGATCAATTACCCTAAGGATAACAATCTCCCCTTTTTTAATTTTGACGATCAAACTAAGCAAAATAATAAAATTGAGCATGCAAAAAAGAAATTAATATATTGAAAAGCAATTATGTCGAGTTTCAAGGTAATCCATTTTGATTATCATGTTCTATTTAAAAAATCACACTTTTTAGATCTCAATATTTTCGAAAGATATCTTCCTTTTTATGTTCTTATATTTTTCTTATGTTTTCTTATATCTCTCCCCTTTTATCAAGATCAAAAAGAATATAAGCAAGTATAATATAAGATCAATCATATAGGGCATAAAAGAGAGGAGGATAAGAGAGAATATTAAAAGATTAAACAACATGATACCAAAAAGTTATAGTATATATATATATATAACATAACAAGGATATGAAAGTAACAAATGTTATCAATTGCTAACAAATGATACCAATTATTGGTCACACAAATACATATCAAAAACATCAAAATAAGTATATCATCTTAAAAGCCTAAAATATGAGTTTAAAGAATGTTGATCGATATGAAGACCGTTCCATGATCTTGAGGCACTTTTTCATGGAAATTCAATTCTTCTCTTGTGATCTCTTTTTTAAGTAGTTCTCTCTTACTTTATGCTAAGTCTGAGTTTAATGGGGTTGATCACTTGAGAGAAGATATTTTGTTGAGCATGTGCCTTTGACCGCTTATAGGCAACCTACAAAAGAATCAAACAATTTTTGGTACCCATTCAAATTTAGGTCTATGGGAGTTAACTCTAGAAGGTTCCCAATGAGCCTTCCATATAAAACAATGCTTGTTTGTGTGCCCAAATTTCATACAATAGTGGCATTGCTTGGACTTAAATATTTCTTGCCACTTTGCATGGGGTTTAGGTTTCACAACATGAAAAGAATGTGAGAGCGAGCAAGCACAATGTTGTATGGTATGTGAAATCTTAGTTGCATGCCTTTTATGCAAAAAGGCATGGTTGGTCTTTTAAGGTTTCCCTTTTAGATCATGTGAGCTTTAACTACTCTTCTTTTGAGTAATAGCTTTGGTATGTGCCTTTCCTTTGGCTTTAGAGCCAATTACCTCAATGAATGAGGTTTGTGGTATGCTAGCCTTAACAAATATTGAGCTAGGTGGAGATAATATTGAAGCTCCATTGAAGCCTAGACCATGTCTCACTAGAGGAGTTCTTTGAGATACAATAAGTATATCCAAATTTTCCTTCCCTTTGTGAAATTTTGAAATTGAGTTTCTAAGCTCTTCAACCTCACTTTTAAAAATATTATTTTCTTTAAGCAAAGAAGAGGTTGAAGGTTCTGATGAAAGATCATCCAATGATTTCCTAAGAGATTCATTAAATGTTTTAAGCTCTAAAACAATTTTTTGTAGATCATCAAAATTATTTTTCAAACTCATATACTTGTTTTTATGAAAAATACTTTTCTTGTTAAATTTCTCAATTTCAAGGTTCATGACTTCAATCAAAATATCATCATCATCATCATTATGCATGTTATCAAAAGATTGAGATGTAGAACATACCTCACAGGAGTTCTCTTGTTGAGCCATGAAGCAAGAGGCTGCAATTTCTCCTTCACTTGAGGAGCTTTCATCACTTGAGGGCTCATGCCTTCTTTGCTTCATATATGAACTCCTTTTGTGTCTTGAGTACTTAGAGGATTGATTGAAGTTATTGCCATACCTTTTCTTTTCCTTAAGCTTTAATCTTCTCATAAGGTTGATAATCTCTTCATCACTATCTTCTTCACTCCTTTTCTCTTGGCTGGAGCTTTCATCTTTATAATAATTTGAAGTTGAAGCTTTGACAGCTAAAGCCTTCTCCTTTTAAAGCTCTATCTCCTTATCTTTTGCCAAAGCCATCTCATGTGTGAGAAGCTTGCCAATGAGCATATCGGTGGACATTTTACATAAATCATCATTGGCTTCCTTAATGGCGGTAACTCTTGACCCGTACTCCTTCATTAGAAGACTTTTCAAAATTTTGTTATTGATATCTTCAAGCTTAAGGTGCTTCCCAGCCTTTCTTAAGTTGTTGATAATAGCAAGGAGTTGGTTGGTCATGTCGGTAATAGACTAAAAGGATTTCATCTTGAAAAGCTCATATTTGGAAATGAGCAATTGGATTCTCTTGGACTTCACTTGTTTGGTTCCTTCATAGTAATTCTCTAAGGTTTTCCAAATGCCATGAGCGCTTCTACAATGCAACACTTTGACACTATCTTCTTAAGGAATGGCGGCAAGGAGAATTGCCATTGCTCTTTTGTTTCTTCCATTTGCCTTCTTTTGAGAATTGGACTAATCATCCCAAGAAATTTCTTTCTCTACACCTTCCACTTCCTTGGTTAGTGGCTTCCACTCCTTGTAGATAGTGTCTCACAAATCAATTGACTCACTATCCATAAAGAGCTTCATTTGAAACTTCCATTGAGCAAAGTTAGCACTATTAAAAATAGGGAAATGATTGCAAAATTCACCCTTAACCATCTTGATCTTTTCTCTCGCACTTAAGCCTTGAATAGAGAGACCAAGGCTCTAATACCAATTGTTAGATAGATGGTGCACCAAGAAGGGGGGTTGAATTGGTGGCAAATAGAAATTTTTGGCTTAATGGATTTCTTTGAGTGTTTGAGTAATATGCAAATAAAACATAGAAAGTAAAGGAGCAAGAGAAGATTGTACACAAGGATTTATAGATGTTCGAGTGTTAACAAACCCTAGTCCTCTCCCCAACCGTAATTGGGAGTTCTACTATCTCAATTTGACATTACAAGAGAGTTTCCTAGCTAACTCATAACTAGAAAGTTTTCCTAGCTCACCTACAATAAAGTGCTTTCTCAAGTCTCACATCGAACCCTAATCCCTTGTGTTTTAATGGCTCATACAATAACCAATTCCTTATGTTTTGAACATGTTCACACTTAATCCAAACAAGAGTTTTTCTCACTAGGATCACTCTTACAACCTATACCCAAGTGTTTAAAGTTAACACTTCAACCTTTTTATAAAATAAGTTGGGAAATAAAATTGCAAGAGTTTTGGCACACTTAAAATTAAGCTCTTTTTCTCTAAGGCCTTTTGGAGGTCTATTTATAGTGTTTACCTTCCAATTAGCCGTTACATATGGTGTCAAAATTATTTCTAATGTTCAAAAGATGATTGACTTAAAGTTATCTGGTCGGGAAACCATATTTCCTGGTCAGGAAATTCATATATTTGTTGGAGCCTCACACATGACAGCCTTGGATTTGTCCTTTTCTTCAACGGCTAGTCTCAGACAAATTTTCTGGTCAAAAAATTCATTTTTGTGGTTTGTACATAAGTCCTGGTCGAAAAATTACCTATCCCAGTCTACTTTTGCTACTGGAACTTTTGAATATTAGAGAGAAATGTTTTCCTAGTCAGGACATATGTTTTTCCGGTTTGTATTTGAGTCCCAGTCAGGAGATGCTGTCCCGATTGGGAGTTATACGTCTCAAGGAAATGTTTGATTTGTTCAATAGGCAAATCAAATCCAATTGACTTGAAATTTTGTACATTATCAAAACAATATTAGATGAAGATATTAGTAACATTTAATTTGATTGTCAAGATCAAGTTTGAGATCAATCACCCTAAGGTCAATAGAAGGAATAAAAACCTTAGAGTGCAAATGGGTCTTCAAGTAAAAAGACCGATATATATGGTAATGTGGTTACCCATAAGGCTAGACTAGTAGCTAAAGGTTATCGTCAAAGACAAGGAATTGACTATGACAAGACTTTTAGTCCTATAGCTATGCTTAAATCCATAAGGATGCTCCTAGCCATTGCCACTCATTATGACTATGAGATATGGCAAATGGATGTGAAGATGCGTTTCCTTAATGAAAGCCTTACCGAGAATGTGTATATGACATAACTAGAGGGCTTCACATCTAAAGATGGCCAAAAGGTGTGCAAACTTCAAAGATCCATTTATGGATTGAAGTAGGCATCCCAGAGTTGGAATATTCGGTTTGATGAGACAATCAAAGAATTTAGTTTCCCACAACAAATCTGAATGAACCATGTGTATTTAAGAAAGTTAGCGGGAGTGCAGTCATGTTCCTTATGTTGTATGTAGACAACATACTACTCATTGGAATGATGTCTCAGTTCTTCAATTAGTCAAGATCTGGCTATCTAAAAATTTCTCCTTAAAAGACCTAAGAGAAGCAACTTATATTTTGGGGATAAAGATCTATAGAGATAGATCTAAAAGGTTATTTGTTCTTTCACAGTCTACATATATAGACAAGATACTAAAGAGATTTAGCATGGAGCAGTCCAAGAGAGGATTCATTCCCATGACCTATAGGATTACCTTTTTAAAGTTTATGTGTCCAAAGATATAAGACGAAAGGACACATATAAGTATGATCCCATATGCTTCAACTATAGGTTCAATCATGTATGCTATGATATGTATGAGGCTTGGTGTATCATATGCTCTAAGTGTCATGAGCAGATACCAATCGGACCTTGGTGAGGTCTATTAGGTGGCTGTCAAGAATAACCTTAAGTACTTGAGAAGGACTAAGGATGTATTG
Organism: Balakata baccata; assembly: GCA_949630135.1. Lineage (NCBI taxonomy): Eukaryota > Viridiplantae > Streptophyta > Magnoliopsida > Malpighiales > Euphorbiaceae > Balakata > Balakata baccata. The sequence continues at coordinate 19,424 of CATIWF010210864.1, forward strand.
TTAGTATATAGAGATGGAGATCTTATTGTGAGCAGGTATATCAATGCCAACTTCCAATCTGATAGTGATGATTCAAAATTCCAATCAGGTTATGTGTTCATTTTGAATGGTAGGGTAGTCAGTTGGAAGAGTTCCAAATAGGGGACGATTGTCAATTCCACAACCGAAGCAGATAACATTGCAGCTTCCGAGGTGGCTAATGAAGTAGTTTGGATAAAGAAATTCATCATGGAAGTAGGAGTGATTCCTAGCATTATTGATCCGATACAGCTATATTGTGACAACAATGGAGCTATTGCATAAGCCTAAGAGCCATGATCTCATCAAATGTCCAAACATGTGCTCAAAAAGTGCCATTTGATTAAAGAAATCATTGGTAGAAATGATGTAAAAGTAGAAAGAATGCCTGCTAATCAGAATATAGCTATTCCACTAACTAAGCCACTCCCCTAAAAGAAATACGATTCTCATATACTTGCCCATATAATTAAGTACAAAGGTGATTGGCTTTAGTATAAGTGGGAGTTTGTTAAAAAAAGTGTTCTAAAGGCAATCACTTTTAGCACTCTTAGTAAATAAAAGGCATTTTCATTATTCAATGTTTATTTATATTATGAATTAACATAGATCATTAAATCATTTAATGAAGTCCATGATACATAACATAGCATGAAGGAAATCATGATGGGATCATGATATTGAGATTCCTATTATGTATAATTATTTCAATATCTAAACTATCCTTAGTTATAGGATCAACAAGACAAGACATTATTGAACCAAATAGATTAGCACATGTTATTCTCCTTGATTAGATCAAGCAGTAGATCTCATAAGTTGTAAACATGAGATATTTAGAGTTAGCATGTGGATGCTTACTAAGAGTAGTCAAGTTCATTGGATGACCTGCTATGAGACGATCATATGGATTATCTACTCAAAATGTCAATGATAGTCTCATCATAGCAATGGTGTAAGTATCCTTAGATTTGAAGTGCTCAAGGTTATCTTGGATATTGATTCTATACTTTGACTTCATTCTTTGTTGCCTCACAGAGGTCACTTATAGGATGATGATTGGGTACTTCTTGAGGTATTCAAAGGTAGTTGGGTAGACAACAAAGGATTCACCACTCCTAATAGAAGTTGTGTATACCCATGGCCTCTTGTCGAGATTATTACTTAAGAATCTCTGGCCATAGTGGAAATATCATGAGGATGCTCTTCAATGACATGTCTAATAGAGTAATAAGTTTCAATGACAAAATCTAATGTCACATGACAAAATCTAATTGCATAGATTATTATCTATAGAAATGTTCATAGTTAAACATGTAACACCCCTCGATAAAACTAGAATTCCCTCTAATCATACCAAAAGATGTAATGATATATGAGATTTAAAGCCAATTCAATTTAAAACTTTACTTTATAGACCTTGAAAGCCCCTGAGCTACACCCCAGCTTAAAAATAATAATACAACTTTCAAAAGCAAAAACAAAACTAAATACTTTTATTACACTCAAACCCATGAACATGACATATGTAAGTACCATCAACTACCCAGTGTAACACCTTATACATATAGATACCACTTATATTTGTATCATGTTATCATGTATTGCATAGAATAAGACATAGTGCTATTGTAATGAGGGATATTTTTTTTTTTTGAATCATATATCAATATCACTTTGCAACATTTGACAACTCAGCTAAGCAACACATCCTCATTATAACATAATATATCACATATGTTAACAATTTAGATACTATGTTCATTTATTTCAGTTAGAAAGGTCAAGGCCAAATACACATTTACACGTCATTACATATTTACTAATTTATACATATGCAGATACACAACCCAAAATATAAATATCATGTCCCTATGCATATGTGTATTGCAAGGAGAGAGATTGGTGAGGCTCGGCCGGTGACCTATGATCCATGTCTTCTATATAGTATGCACCTCCAAAATGAGCTAATTACTTGACTCTTCCTGAAAAATAATGCAATTTGATAAATTGCAACTCAATGAGAATAATCATCAAAAGCTTTCTAAAGTACTAAGTCAGTCACAATTACAAGTAGTAATCGTCATTTGTACACATTTTGCATGTCATTCTATTTATCAATATCATATGAATATAAAAAATATTAAATCATGTAAACATTTCATTTGCTTATACTTATGCTTATGTCATTTTTTTTTATTGTGACCAGGCTAAACAGACATTGTCCCGGGTTTCCATGTGAACATTTGCATTTGCTAGCTAGTTTGATCATTTATAACATTTGCAAATTTGTTAGGCTATAGGCCTTTTCTTTTGAACATTTGTTTGGGCCATAGGCCTCTTATTTTGCTTTTCAATACTATTTAGCTAGTCACAACGCCTTTTAAGTTCATATGCAT
>CATIWF010210865.1:0-43617 GCA_949630135.1 Balakata baccata
GGACAAATTCCCACTCACTTTTCACCTTTAAATCTCCTTATCATGGAGCTTACTTTGAGTTTCAATTTCTATTCACACATTTTCCATTTTGAGCATATGAATACATTAATTCATAGTCTTCATGTCAAGGAACATATATCCAGGCCTTTTTCCCAAAACCGAGTTGTGGGACTCACCCGAATAATCCTCTCAAAATGGCTCATAATCACATTTTTCCAATATATATATATATATATATATATATATATATAAGGCTAGGTTTTGACGAAATTTTTAACAGTTTAATTAGTGGTACTAAGTGGCAAGCAACATTAAAGCACAATATTCAACATTATAATATGCTTGTTACAATTTTATGTTCATAGAAAATATTCCTTGTTGCTTTATATCTTTATAGATACTCCTATGGTGTGCTTTGTCTACCACAAGATTAATGAGAAATGAAATTTTATTTATAGATTGATTTTTTTTAGATTTTAATATTTCCATTTGGTATCTTCATGCAATGAGAATTGAAATTCTATTTTTATATTTAGTGCAATTTCATAAATAAGAGAAATAGAATTAATTTTTTTTTATATATTTCTATAATCACTCTTGTTTTTACTAGTGCTTCTTTCTTATAAAAAATACGGAAAGAATTCCAATACCAACAAATTTGATATTATTAAAAATTCTATAATATATAGGAATCAGAATTTTATTATCAAATGTTTTAGCTAAATATAAGATACTCCTTTCGTTCCTATATAACTGACGCTTTAAAAGATTTTATTAGATTTAAGAAGCTATTAATTAACATTAAATTTAGGAAAAAATATGTTATTAAGACTAAATTATTTTTGGTTTTGATTTTGGAATTCTACGTAGCATTAGTAATTTTGGATTAATGAGTATAAAGACAAAATTGAAAAAAAAAAGTTAAATTTTGTTGATTGTATAAAAAATGACATATAAATGAAACTTTAGATTGATGAGCATAAAAATCCTATAATATAGGATAATTAGTGTAGATATGGAAATTTTGGAGGTTTATAAATAAATTGGGCTTACATTTTATTTAATAATTAATCTAATTTAATTATTAAATAAATGATAAAATCAAATATTTTCATGTCAAATATACAATTGCCTAAAATAAATAAATATATTTTTTAAATAGTTTAAATATCTATAAATACACTTAAGTAAATAAAAGAAATATATTGTTTCCTTTTATGGTTTAAATAACTATAAATACACAATTCTAAATTCTTCTATAAATAGAGTAGCTTCATTTTTCATAAGACAAGAAGAATTCAAGTTTCAAGTAACTGGAACTCTGCAATCAAAGTATCAAAATAAAACATCAAAATTTTTATATCTTCAAATCGAGATTGTTTAAATATTCAAATCTTCAAAATGAATGGTCAAACAATGTCTTCATTAATTGCGGATTCAACTTATCTTCTTCATCAAAATCGAAGGAAAAATCATTTACGAATTCGAAATCAAACTTTGCAAGCCCTTGGACCGTAATTAAAGGAGGAAAAAAAATAAAAAATTCTAATTTCTACATTCGTGGAAATTTTGCGCTAGAGATTGTACTCATTTTAAATCTTTTTATTTAAATATATTCAATTTCAATATTTGTTCATCTTTTTCTTTATCTTTAATTTTAGGACAAAAAATTTGTGTGTACAATTAAAATTTCATTATCAAATGTTTTAGCTAAATATAAGATACTCCTTTCGTTCCTATGTAACTGACACTTTAGAAGATTTTACTAGAATTATGAAGTTGTTAATTAACCTTAAATTTAGGAGAAAATGTGTTATTAAGACTAAATTATCATTAGTTTTGATTTTGGAATTCTACATAATATTAGTAATTTTGGATTAATGCGGCAAAATTGAAAAAAAAAAAATTCAGATTTCATTTATTGTATAAGAATAAGATATAAATAGAATTTTAAATTTTCTCAATTAATAACTAGATTGATGAGTATAAAGGTAAATTAAAAAAAAAATTTAATTTTATTGATTATATTAAAATGATAGATAAATAAAATTTTAGATTTTCTCTAAAAATTCAGTTACATAGGAATGAAGGGAGTACCAAACTCAAATTTGGAATCAAAATCTCGTTAAAGATTTGTTTTTTCATTTAATAAAGCAATCTTATTACATTACAAAAGACTAGAAAATCTCAAATTTCCCACCATAAGGGAAAACACTCCTATAAATTTTCATCTTGAAAATGGCCTGGGAAAGGAGGAAAACACTCCTAAAGTGATCAGTCATAGTATTAGGAACATGTGTTGGGTCATATAAATATATAAAAGCTAGGTTTTGATGATATTTTCAACAGAAATAGAAAATTATATAGAAGCGAATTAGTTAATGGAAGTAGAAGAGGAAAAACAAAACCTTGAATCACCATTGATACTGTCATGTCAAGTTGCAGAAAGCTCAGAAGGAAAACAGAAGTGGACAAAAGATGAGACTGTGGAGGAGGTGAAGAGACAGCTGGCGTTGGCTGGGCCTCTTATTTCTGTTAATTTTCTGATATATCTTTTACAAGTCATTTCAGTTATGTTTGTTGGTCATCTTGGAGATTTAGCTCTTTCCACTGCTTCCATTGCCACTTCTTTTGCTTCAGTTACTGGCTTCAGCTTACTGGTATGTCCTAATTTTTATTTTCCAACCCCAAATTTTTTGCTAAATCAAGGTAAATTTGATAAAAAAAAAAAAGGAAAAAGAAAGAGCTTTTGAATTTTCTATAAAGAAAGTGTGCTTCACTGCTTCTTGTTTGATGATCAGAGAGGAATGGGGAGTGCGTTGGAAACATTCTGTGGTCAATGCTACGGAGCAAAGCAATACCAAATGCTTGGAGTTCAACTGCAGAGGGCAATGATTGTCCTTCTGTTTTGCAGCGTTGTCCTTGCTTTTATATGGGCAAACGCCGGCGAGATTCTTCTGTTTTTCCGGCAAGATCCTGAGATATCCGCCGGGGCAGGACTGTATGCTCGTTTCATGATTCCAAGCATTTTTGGTTTTGCCATCCAAGAATGTCTAATCAGATTCTTACAGACCCAACGCATTGTGATTCCAATGATGATCAGCTCTGCCATTACTGCTTTAATTCACATTTTCATTTGTTGGGTTCTTGTGTTTAAGTCTGGACTTGGAAATAAAGGTGCTGCATTATCCAATGCTATATCTTACTGGATTAATGCTTTGTTATTATTTCTTTACATCAAGATATCTCCTTCTTGCAAAAACACTTGGACTGGCTTTTCCATGGAGGCCCTTCATGGAATTCCCACTTACCTTAAGCTTGCAATTCCTTCATCAGTAATGCTCAGGTACTAATAAGTTCTGTTGATTTTGATTTACATTCAACTGGGTATCTTACAATTTTAGATCAGTAATCTTCACTGTTTTTTTTTATATGTTTTGAAATAGCTTAGAGATTTGGTCATTCGAGATGATGGTTCTGTTATCTGGTCTTCTTCCTGATCCAAAGCTTGAAACTTCAGTGCTATCTATCAGGTTAGAATTGCTCTCACCGGAATCTGTGAATTCTTAATAAGAAATAAGCCTAAACCTTAGCGGTTCAGTACATTGATGTTAAAGGGTTGAATCCTAAGAAATATTTCTAACCAATTATATATGCTATGTATATTGCCAGTCTTAATACATGTGCAATGATATACATGATACCCCTTGGACTAAGTGGAGCTCTCAGGTGAGCTTGGAAAAATTCAAGGTTGAATACTGAATGTAGTCAAATATGATTCAATTCAATTTCCTGACAAGTCATTAATTTTTTCTACTTGATTAGTACAAGAGTGTCTAATGAATTGGGCGCTGCACGACCGCGAGCTGCTTGTTTAGCAGTATGGGTTGCAATCTTTATGGTTGCCACAGAAGGCATTCTAGTAGCAACAGCATTAATTCTAGGCCGTAGGATGTGGGGATACTTCTATAGCAGTGATGAAAGAGTAGTGAAATATGTGGGAGAAATGCTGATATTAATTGCAGCATCCCATGTTGCTGATGGCATTCAATCTGTGCTTTCTGGTAATTTGCAGCTGAAAGTTCATTTATCTTTTCTGAATTTGTTTCGGCTTCAGCTAACAGCCTCATCTGCAAATTCCAGGAACTGCTAGAGGATGTGGATGGCAGAAAATTGGAGCTGTGATTAATTTGGGAGCTTACTATCTCATGGGCATTCCTTGTTCTATACTCTTGGCTTTTGTCTACCACATTGGAGGAAAGGTGATCAATATTAATAATAATAAAACAACTTTTTTCACATTATTGAATTTTAATCAACATTACTATGAATCTTTGCACTAAAATGTTAATCTTCACAGGGGCTCTGGACAGGGATTATAGTTGCACTAGTTGCCCAAGCAATAGGCCTGTTGGCAATAACACTATGCACTAACTGGGAGAAAGAAGTAGGTGTATTAATTCTACACATTTTATGAATCTTGTCACCATTCTCTGTTGATTTACATTTTCTTGCATTGTAGGCGAAGAAGGCGAGCGACAGAGTCTACAGCAGCAGTAATATTCATGAAGCTCCATTGCCATAACTCTCAAAAATAGAATTTACAAGTGAAGTTGATTCTTAAAGTGTTTTATTTTTAAGTGTTTATAGAGCAAGTTCAATCATCTTATGCTCAGCTAAATGCAATGAAGTAGAGATCAACAGAAATGATAGGATGCTTCTATCTTTCAGTACAATAAAAATGCATTCAATTCATGCCTAGAGGGCAATAGCCAACGGTATAAAGAGACTCTGCCTCTTCTTAACAGTCTTAGTTCAGACTAATAAAATAAAAATAAAATAAAAACTCAATTCCCTTTTTATTTATATGTGCCATTAAGCAAATTATGAATATGTCATTAATGGAGGTAAGACCCAAAAATTTCACATGACTTATCTTGATTGGACTTATTTCAATTATTTGAATATTTATATTATTATTTTTTTATTAATTGGATTCTCTTTAATAATTTTTTTTTGTTTATACTAATGTCGTTAATTTTGTAATTAAAAAACTGGTATTTTTTCTAGTTTGGATTGGATGTTACATGAATAGAAGTGTATAATTGAACTGTATTTGCAATCTAACAAATAATAATATGAAAATTACATATTTTAATTCATATCATTAAATAACTATAAGAAATTGTGCAAATGGTACAAAACCTTATATTTTGTTATAATTTGATATCAAAACTTTTAATTGTTACAATTTGGTACCAAAATTTTCAGTATTATTACAATTTAGTACTCAAGTCAAAATTTTAGTCAAACACGATATCACGTCAGCAGTTAACATGCTACGTTAGCATTTTTTACTAGAATTTTGATTTGGGTACCAAATTGTAATATTTATAAAAGTTTTGATATCAAATTGCAATAATTAAAAAATTTGGTACTAAATTGTAATAAAATGATAAGATTTGATACCATTTTTACACAATTAGTCCGAAGAAGGCAAAACTTAGTATGGCATCCTGACCCTCTGGAAATCATTATTCAACCTTATCGATGCTTTAGCGACGCTTTGCAATGCAAGATATTATTGACGAAATGACGGCGCCTCTAGGTCTAGTGCAAAAAATTGGCGCTAATTGTGGGTGACGTATAGTGCTGCGCTGGCGGCACCACCTATAACGACAAATATTTTTGTCACTATATATTTACAAAGGCACTAGTGATCTCATGTCGCTAATTTATATCAGAAACACAGCGGTTTAAATTTTACTTTTCAACGACGCCTTAGACTCTTGTCTAACGTCGCTAGCTTCTTCAATTTTAACTGAAATCTCCAAATTTACGATGTGAATCCAAATGGGTTAATTGCATAAATGATACCAATTTTTATCACTTTGTTACAAATTGCTACCAAATTTTTTAATTGTTACAAATTGGTACCAAATCTTTTCATTTTGTTAAAATTTGATACCAAAACTTTCTAACAATATTGCAATTTAATATCAAAGTCAAAATTCTAGTAAGAAAAGTTAACCTGACATGTTTACCCGCTAACGTAGCATTTTATATTTGATACTAATTTGTAATAATTAAAATGTTTGATACCAATTTGTACACAAATTGATAAGAATTTGTATCATTTGTTCACGAATCCAAACCCAAAAAACCCTAGGTCTTAGCTATTCTTTCTTCTAACGTTGTAAGTAAGGCCCTTCAACCTTTTTCCTTCATTCATTCTTGTCGAATCACGGCTCTCATTTAAGGAAGAGCTTCTGCTATCTTCTAACCGGCAATTTTCACAAAACAAAAGCAAAGCAACTAAGAAGATGCACGCTCTTGTGCTTGTTCTCAGTAATTTTTCACTCTTATTAACCCTAAATTTGAACCTTTTCTTTTTTATCTTCGAAACAATGTTGGTTTTGATATTTCAGCCTGATTTCATATCTATAGATCTTTCTTTTCTTTTCTTTCTTTTATTTATCTCTGATTTTCAGTCATTTGCTTTTGTTTGCCTAATTAATGGCTTTTATTGTGCTCAAAAAAATGAACAAAGGATTCTTTGAAACGAAAGTCTGGAGCCAAAGATCACCATGCCGACATTCAGGCTTCTAAGGTAATTTATTCCTTCTGGAAATTAAATCATTTTTGGACTTCTCTGTTCAATCTTCTTATTCTGCATTCACTTTATGCTTGACAGGTTGTTGTTGATATTAGTAGTTCAACCTTGGGTCTACGATCCATGTTGAAGATGCTACTTGATGATGGTAGAGGCACTGAAGCATGGACACGGCAGACAAGAGAAGAGTTGGTGTGTTGGATACACCGAGACACGGACATGCCTTGGATGTGTCGGACACGCCACGTGGCGTGTCGTTGATCAAAAAAGAGGTCAAAGTTCTGGACATGGGTTTGGATACAGCTCCGGTAGATCTCAACTTTTGTAGTTTTTTTCTAGCATGGAGAGACTTCACAATGACAAAAGGGCAAACTACTAGTGCTGCGGCGAGCTACAGGTGAGGCAGCAGTAGCCATCTCTGATTTGTGTAGGTTTTGGGGTTGAAGGCAAAGTGTAACTATTTATAGTCAATTTTTAGGATTTACAAATTTGATGTTACAATGACAGATATACCCTTTAACCTATTGAAGTTTTACTACTCATGCTATAGTTTATACATTAGAGTTTTATGCTTTAACTTATTAATATTTTATTTCTCATGCTATTGTTGCTACATTACAAATTTACTTTTTAATCTATTGATATTTTACTTTTCATATCATAGTTGAAAAATTAATTTTTATATTAAGAAATTAGCTCAATATTCAATAATAATTCTATAAATTAAATTATTGTCATTATTATATAAAATCAGACATTTTATTAGCTTTATTTTATTTTTGATTTTTTAATTATATTTTATTATATTGTATCCCTACCGTGTCCATGTCCTGATTTTTTAGAATTTGTCGTGTCCCTATATCCCGCCGTATCGTGTTTCTATGGCCATATCCATGTCCTTGCTTCTTAGGGTGGAGGGTTTTTTTTTCTCTCATATTTGATATTTTTTTCTCAGGCTTATGAGTTAATTTATTCCTTTTATAATAATCAGAATTTATTCCTTTCCGCTGATATTTTTCTCATATTTGATATTGCCTTGAAAATTAGTTTATTGGAGATGTTAACTTCATTGTTAGGGGTTAACATGGCGGATTAATGATTATAAGATATATGGTGTGATTTGTGTGGAACTGAAACCTTATGAATCTTGATTCTGCTGCTGTTCCTGCCAATATCTTACTTCTACATGATTTTGAATTTTTTTCCTTTTTCTTTGTGAGACCCGGTATCCATAACCCCATGGGCTTCTGGTTAAGTTAGGGGCGAGCTGGGTCGAACTGGCAAGATGTAAAGTTCTCCTACCGCATATTTTTTTCCGTTCAGAAGACTCGAACTCGAGACCTTGCTTAAGAAGAGCAAGTGTTGAACTACTTGAACCAATATGCCTTGGTTGAATATGTTTATTTATGCTTAATTATTACGCATTAAATGAAAACTTTTGTTGCTAATGCTACTTCAACTTTTCTTTAGAAGTTGAATTTATTTGCCTTTGATTAGATATCACGTACCTTGCGTTTTGCTACAAAATAAAAATAATACCAGCCTGCTGATTCTTAAATTTTCCTTTCGAAGCATTGAACCTAGTCAATTAAGCAAAGGTAGTTGTTGCACAACATGCTCCAAAGATATAGGTCCGTGTTCAAATGTGAATGAAGGAATGAAGACAGTAGTTGCACAACGAACTCAAAAGATATAGATCCATAGTCTCTTGTCTAGATTGTCATTAATAAAGTAAATGTTGCTGCAATTAATTAATATTTAGCAGTTAGAAATTGTGCAGAACAATGGAAAAAACGAGCTAATAATCAGGTTTCTTTGATTGCTGAACAGTAAACTAAACTGAGACAAAAGGAGAATAAGGAATTTGTGCCAGAACAAAAATATTTTAGGACAGTATGACAGCCTTTTTGTGCTTCAGCTTGTCACAAACAAGAATGTGTGGCAGAACAAAAATTTTCATTTTTTATGGTTTGTTTTAGCTAATTATGTGTTAGTATAATTTTAAAAAAAGTATAAAAAAGGACTCAATTGTTAATTAAATAATTATACAAGGACTGTAATCATGAAAATAAAAGTAGAAGGATCGCATCGAAAAAAATAAAAAAATGCAGGAGCCAAATGATAGATTTTGCCCATTACTGATTAGCTTAATAGGGGAATCGCATTTGGCAGGACAATTGTTGGTTCATTTTGTTAATGCCATACATTTGTTGTCTCTTTTCTTCTTTTTCTTAAAAAAATGACTGAAGGAGTTCAGTTGCCCATGACTGAGAATTGTTAACTGATGATATTATACTAGTGGGATTGTAAAGCAATTGATGGGATTGTAAAGGAATTGTATTCCATTCATATTTACTTCAAAAAGTAATTAATTACATTTAAAATTCTTATCCAAAGATTCTTTGACTAGATGAAATTATGTGGAGTCGGATCATTTTTTATCATTAAATAGTTCCATTATTATGCTTAACAGTCTAATAGTTCCATTATCGTTGAGGTTCATGCTTTAGATATTTCCTGACATGTGAAGGATCGAAAAGGGCCCGAAAATGGATATTTCAGAAAATACACGTGAACCGAGAAAGGGATTCAGCAGAAAGGAAATTGTTGTAGAGATGAAGCAGCAGCTTGTGTTAGCAGGACCATTGGTGTTTCTTTTCTTCTGCGTGAGCTTGATACAGATGACTGGAATCACACTTGTTGGTCATCTTGGTGAGCTTCCTCTTTCAGGTGCTTCCATTGCCATTTCCTTTGCTTCTGTGGCAGGTTACACTTTGTTGGTAAGTCAATTATTTTGTTACTTTCTTTTTGCTGTTTCTTTGACATCTCTAATCAACAAATTAGCTTGTCTTTTTTATTTTTCCTGCGTGATTATGTCCATAAGCGAGGAATGGGAAGTGCATTGGAGACATTCTGTGGTCAGTCTTATGGAGCAAAACAGTATCATTTGCTCGGCATACATTTGCAAAGGGGAGTTTTTATTCTTCTTTTGATGAGCATTCCAATTGGAATTGCATTTGCTAACGCTGCTGAGATTCTCAAGTTCTTCAGACAAAATCCTGAAATAGCAGATGAAGCCGGGAAATATGCTCCCTTCCTGATACCTGGATTTTTCAGTATTTCACTCGTGGAATGCCATGTCAGATTCCTACAAGCACAAAGCAAACTTATCTCATTAATGATTAGCTCGGTAATAGCTGCACTACTGCACATCCCCATTTGTTGGGGCCTTGTTTATAAATCAGAACTTGGAATGGCTGGAGCAGCACTGGCGAGTACCGTCGCTTTTTGGATCATCGCGTTGATAATAATGGCTTACGTCTGGTTCTCTCCATCAATGAAGGAAACCTGGACAGGTTTTTCCAAAGAAACATTCCGTGGAATTCCCAAATTTCTAAAACTAGCCATTCCTGCAACTATAATGCTCAGGTGATCGATCCACCATTAAATTTCTCTTCCTTTTTCTTCAATCTTGATTGGTTGCTTGCTTGATACTCCAATAAATTACTTTGGTTCCATGGATTTAAACAGTTTGGAAGCCTGGTCACTTGAGATAGTGGTTCTTTTATCTGGCCTTCTCCCAGACCCTAAACTTGAAGCATCAGTCGTAACTATCAGGTTTATTGTACACCTCAATTCACTTCAGTCCTGCTATATATATACAAGCTTTTACTAATACAAGCAGGTTTTCATTGCACACCTCAATTGTCAATTCACTCCTGTCCTGCTTATGTATATACAAGCTTTTACTAATCCATTCTCGCATGCTTTCAGCTTTAACTTGCACATGCTGACTTACATGTTACCTTATGGCCTCAGTGGTGCTGTGAGGTATATCTTCTAGACCATCCCTCTAAACAAGGTGTTTGTTCCCCTTTATATATATGTATAAATTTTGGGTTTTTTAATACTTGATTATTAGTACAAGAGTTTCAAATGAACTGGGTGCTGGGCGACCAAGATCAGCACGTTTAGCAGTATGTGTCGCAATAGTCATGGTTGTGGCAGAGGGCATTGTTGTAGCTATTATCCTCGTCTCGGGTCGAAAAGTTTGGGGCCACATCTTTAGCAAGGAAAGAAGAGTAGTGAAATATGTAGGAGAAATGATGCCACTACTTGCCATATCCCTCTTCATCAATGGTATTCAAACTGTTCTTTCAGGTCTGTGGCAACTTATTACTATCTCTCACTATCACAAAATCAACTTACGATAGCAGATTACAGTTACTACATCTGCTCTCACTGTCATATGTTATTGCAACAGTTAAAAATTTAAAACTGTTACTGACAATCTGTTGCATAAACCACACTATTAGTGCCATAACTATTAGTGATGTTATGTGTATGACAGGAACCTGCAGAGGATGTGGCTGGCAAAAGCTTGGAGCATTTGTGAATTTGGGAGCCTATTACTTTGTTGGGATTCCTTTTGCTGTGGTACTAGCTTTTGTCTATCATATTGGAGGGAAGGTAGCATTCAGCTTTCATTATCTTCAAGATTCATGCCTTCTTGCAACAAAGCATTATAATTAAAATTTGCATTTGCAATGAGGTTTGTAGGGTCTATGGATCGGGATTACAGCAGCAATATTTGTGCAAGCAGCTTCTCTTTCAATCATAACTTTATGCACTGACTGGAATAAACAAGTACATGCAATGATTCTTTTGCTAAGTTACTAATGAAATCAGATTATATTCTAATGATTTTTTATTTTATGCGCTTGTTTTTCATTCGTTTGTAGGCAAAGAAAGCCAAGGAGAGAGTGCATAGTGCAATGGCAGGCAGTGATGCCAATGCTTTGTCATAAAAGCTGATAAAAACATTAAGTGGTGTTTGGTTTAACTAATTGGAATACAAACAGCTGTTTTGCACTCAACAGATAATTTAAATATTTGCTAACAAAATAGCTCTTAATGAGTGTTTGGTTTAGCTGGTTATTAAAATAAAAGAACGTGTTTATTACCTTTCCATATTACATTTTCTATTACCTTTTCTTTCTTTGGGTAACACATGCCTCTACTTTTTTTCATGTGAGTCGGGGTATATGAAAATAATGGTGAGCATCGGTCGGTTCGGTTCCAAACCGAATCAAAATCACCAAAACCGATTTTTTCTATAGATAAAAACGAACTGATATATCGTTCGGATGAGTTCATCTGGTTCCCACACTACTTTTTACTGTTGCACTTCTTTCAAACTTACAAATATCCTTTTCCTTTCAAACCCAGAAATTTTCCACAATAAATTAATTTCCATATAACCATCTCCATGTAACAATAATAGGAAAAAAAAAAACAAGAAAGAAATGTTGATCGTAAAGACTAAAAAATGAAGAGCCAAACAAAGATCCTGCAACGTCGTAGTGTGTAGCATTTGTGAAATATGTAGCTATTGTCCTCGTCTCGGGTCGAAAAGTTTGGGGCCACATCTTTAGCAAGGAAAGAAGAGTAGTGAAATATGTAGGAGAAATGATGCCACTACTTGCTATATCCCTCTTCATCAATGTGCAATGGCAGTCAATGATACTAATGCTTTGTCATAAAAGCTGATAAAATGAATAAGTGGGCGTAAAAAAGGCAAAAGTATAAATTAGGACATGTCATATTATTTTTAAAAAAAATGCAACCAGAAGTTACTAAATAGACCCACAAAAAGGGGAAAAAAAGTATGTTGTAAAAAAATTTGAAATTAATTGAACCAGAAGGAATTATAGGGTTAACTTTGGCCTTACGTATTTTATTCCATATATAGAGAGAGATTGATTAGCACATGCAGCCATTTTTTCATTTTTAAATGTTATTCAGTTGGCCTTTTTGTTGGAAAGGCAATCGGATTAATGTTACAAATGATATCAAATTTTGTAGCTTTGTTATAAATAGTATCAAATCTTATTATTGTTCACATCAGTAATCTAGTGACGCTATTATCCACATTAGCAATCTACTTGACTTATACAGTAATATAATGTGTTTTAAGTGTTAAACTGAGATGTCAGCATAACTTTTCCGGTTGTTTACTGTTGAAAAATCATAAAAAATGACATTACTGAAACTAAACCATTGTTAGATAACTTTTAAGAAACAAAATAATTATATAACTTTACTGCAATAATACCAAAATTAAGTGAGCATAGATGAAATTAAGCTTATATTGGACCATTATTCAAAAACCAATCAAATTTTTTTATTTTTCTTAGTTTTTTTAATTTTTAATAAAAAAATTACAAAAAAGAAGAAAGAAAAGTGGTGTAAGATATAAGAATAGAGATGAGAGAGAATGATAAAAAAAAACTATATTTTAATGTTTTAACTTTTAATCATTATTAAGAGAGAAAATAATCATCAAAGTAATGTAGTATTAGTAGATAAATTTTAACAGGTTGATAAACTTATTTAGTAAAAATATTATTAAAAATTAGAGTAATAATAGTTATGTAATAATAATGATGATGCTATTTATAATAAAAATTGGACATTTATTATAAAAAATAATTATTTTTGTCTTATGCCATATTAATATTTGTAAATTTTTTGGTGATTGTTAGAGAATTGTTTAAGTAATTGGTGGAAAAGTGTTTGAGATATAAAACGATTTTAGCAGTAAAAATTAGTAATATTAATTGCATATTTTAAAATCACATGAGTTTATTATTTTTGTTATATAATATCTTTGTAAAGTAATATATTGATGTGATGAGTAAATATTTAATTTATTATAATATATTTAAGTTATTTTATTTAGTTTGAATAAAATAAATTTAATAATAATAATATGTCATGTATAAATAGTTGTGATAATTATTTAATTTATGTGCATAAATAATATTGTAAAGTTATTAATAAAAGTGATGCAGTATTAGTAAATACTGTTGTAAAATTTTTGTGTGTAAAATTTTATTAATAGTAGTAAAAATGGAAATTATTAAAAATTTTAATAATAATAATAATACACATTATACTAAATCAACTATTTGAACTTTGAAAAACAGTGCAATGCTTTCAATACCGTTTATGACCATTTATTGGAGTGGCGAGATAATTGACACTCAAGTTGGCGCTACTTTTGTGAATGAATATACAAAAACTGTTTCTCTGGATGAAAAATTATATATAGAAGTTTAGTTATATAAGATCAAAATAACTTTAGAAATTGATAGCAATGCAGTTATCAACAAGATTTTGATATATCAAATTGTTAGCCAATTTCCTGGCTTGCAATTTATTGAACTTTTTATTGATTACTCATGTGATAAGTCTATTGAAGAACATAATGTTTGAGGATGTGAATTTTCAAATCCAATATTTTTTGAAATTGGTGGGTCAAGTCAACAGAAAGATGATATGAATATGAATAACTCTGAAGATTATGATGATGAAAAGGAGGATGAAGATATCGATGACAGTGAAAATAAGGAGGAAAACAATGATATTGATGAAGATGATGAAGAAAACTATTATGATGTGAATGAAAATGACGAGGAAAATTAATATGATTAGTTAATTGAAAATATATATAGATATGAATATATAGTTGATGGAAATCATTGGACACACATGAATAGTCGCGACATTGAACAGATGGAAATGAATATAAATGTACCAAAAGAAGACATAATTTGGGATTCGTCAAAGGAGTTTTGGGTAAGAATGTCTTTTGATTCAAGGGATAATGTTAAGGCAGCGGCCAAAGTGTACTCAGTGAAGGTGAAACGACAATTTAAAAGTTATGAAATAAGATTAAATACAATCACCTTTGTTTGCAACATTGGTGAATGCTGTAATTGGAGATTGCGCACTACGCTTAAGAAAAAACTAGTCTTTTTGGAGATAACTCGATATAATGGTCTATACACTTGTAGTGCTCCTGGAGAATCACAAGACCATAAGAATTTTGACTCATAGTTGATATTAGGATATGTTAAGAACATGTTGTGGAAGCAACCTAATATCATGGTGAAGGCACTTATTGAGAATATGAGAGACATATTTAATATTACTCTCTCATATAAAAAAGTTTGGTATGCAAAACAGAGAACTATTGGACAATTGTTAGGAAATTGAGATGATTTATATTTGCACCTATGTGACTTCCTTCATAATGCATGCATTAGAAATAGATGTTCTTTTTGGAATGTAGAAGGTGAGGCATATATGATCAATGGTCGTCTTGTTGAAGGCGTTTGTAGATTTAAACAAATGTTTTGGGCATATAAGCCATACATTAAAGATTTCAAATATTGCAAACTAGTTTTGTATGTTGATGGAATATTTTTATATGGAAAGTATAAATGTGTTCTCCTAATAGCTCAAGCTGTATATGGTAATAACAAAATATTACCGGTTGCATTTGCTCTTGTCGAAAAGGAAAATAAAGAGAATTGAGAATATTTCATGAATCTATTACGCTACACTATTTGTGATGGCTGTAATGATGTGTGCATTATTTCTCATTGTCACATGGGAATCAATCATACAATGAGTTAGGATTTATGGCGTCAAAATCCTCATAAATATTGTATTCGCCATATTGTTAGCAATTACAATACTAAATTCAAAAATCAGAGTATAAAAAAATTGGTTGAGAAAGCCGGTATGTATCTAATGCATAAATTATTTTTATCATTAATAACTAATATTGTGATATCTGAATTTATGGTTAAGACTAAAAAAATTAATTTATCATTCATAGGCAACTTGCACCAAAAGCGGAAATTCAAGAAGTTGATGAAGAAAATTGAAGTGAGGGGCCCTGATTCATTTGCTTGATTGGAAAAAATCCCTCGATGCAAATAGGCATTAGCATATGATGCTGAATATCGTCATGGTGTAATGATTACAAATTATTCCAAGTCCACTAATGCAATATTGAAAAAAATTAGGTCTGTACTTATCACCACAATGATGCATATGCTGTTTGATAAGCTTGTTAACTTGTTCAATAAACATTGTGTTAAATATTTACAAGCACTTGCTAGTAATTATCAATTCACTCATAAATGCATAGAGATATTGAAGTATCGAGTGCAAAAAACTCATGGTCATCAAGTCAAATCATATGACAGAGAAAAGTGTGCGTTTGTGATCAAAACAGTATATAACAATGAAAAGAGAAAAGGTGGTCACAGTCAAATAGTCAAAATGACACAACAGATATGTACATGTGGAAAATTTTAACAAAGCAAGATCGTATGTTCTCATACCATTACAGCTTATATGAAATATCAGATGGATTACACTTCTTGTATTTCGTTATTTCATACAATATCCGAGACAATAAAAGTATGATCAACCCGTTTTGAACCCCTCGGTCACAAGGATTACTAGGCAACATCAAAGGAACTGCCTATTATTCCAAATCCTAAATGAAAGCGTAAAAAGGGAAGACCAAAAGTATCTCGGAGAAAAAATGAGATGGACTGGAAAACACAGAAAGATCAACATGTGTCCTTTTGTGGTAAATGTGGTCAAACGAGTCATAATGCAAGAACCTATCCAAGAAATTAGATTTAAAATGTATTTTTACTATGTACCTCTAGCTTAAAAATTTTGTAATTTATTTTGAATGTAATGATATTAGTCATTAATTACTAGTTTATTAAATGTATAATTACATTATTAAATGAATGATTGCTTCAAAAGTTTTATCATTATTAATATATAGTATTTTTATCTTATATTATTCAATCTCACGTAGGTATGACATCTCACCCATAAGATTACTGCATCCCGCACTATATGATGGTTTGTTGTATATTTACAACCTCACCATAGATCTCAAGCAATTTGGAATAATAAGGTAATAAAAATAATAATCATTCCATTAAAATATCATTTATGACATCGTAAAGTGTATAATGACACATATCATTTGCATAATTTTTTCAAATAGAAAATGAGGTGCTCTACTACAGACGTAGTAGTAGAGCTACACATGCAATAGGTAATGATGCTTAGCTAGATAACCGAATTCAACAGCTACTGAGGCATACCGGATTTTACAGATTAGTGCAGATACCTTTTTTTCAACTTGATTGACATTTAATTACTGCACTAGTTGAGAGATGGAGACCAAAAGATGCATACATTTCATATGCTTGAAGGAGAATGCACAATTTCACTTAAGAATATAGCTATTCTTACTGGTCTACCTATTGATGGTCTTCCAGTTATTGGATAGACCAGTAGTGATTGGTCATCTCTGTGTGAACGTTTACTGGGAATTAGACATCCACTAAATGCAATTAGAGGTTCTCAAATAAAATTAGAATGGTAGGAAGATCAATTTGCAATATTACCTCCTAGAGCTAATATGAACACTATTATATCTCATGTTCATGCACATATTATGTGTATCATCAGTGGATCCTTATTATGTTGCAAAGGCACTCAACGTGTATCTTTGATATATCTTCCATTTTTAGAGAACTTTGCAGCCATCAATCAGTATAGTTGGGGAGTTGTCACATTAAGTTTCTTATATCGAAAATTGTGCATGGCATGTAGATTTCTTCTTATGCCCCAAATTGCATGTGCGTTATTTATTTTATAGCTTTAGGCATTGGAGAGATTTCTATTTCTGGCTCCAACAATGAGAGTTCATAAAATACCGAAAGATGCATCATTAGGTCAAAAGTATATGACTTCTTAATTAATAATATTAAAATTAGTAAGTCACCATTAGTTGTTGTGATTTTTAATTAATAATTCTAATAATACACTAAATTATTAATTAATATAGATGGATCGGTCAGCGGATAGTACATGATACACCTTCACATGAGCTAGCCTAGATCTGATATAGACTGGATATATGTCGCTCCGATGAGGTGTGTTATATTGCCCCTAAATAAATTTTTAATTTTTTTTATAACAATTGACAATGTTTAACATCTTATGTTTTATTGAATAGATTATATGAGTCATATACTACAGATATTATTCAATCTTTACTCGCTCATTGCTTGAGAAGTCGTAACTTATGAAGGACAGTGGTGCCTTTAATATGCATGCATATAGTAGAGTGGCACCAGCCTGATCGAGTTCTCAGACAGTTTGGCCTACAGCTGCCAATCCCTCACCCACCACAGCAGACTGAGCATCTTCACTCAATAATTATACAGAGCAACACTAGTACAAATTGGGTTGAAGAATATTCGCTATGGATTCAATTATGGAATAATAGAACTGAACATGTTGTTACAGGCATACCATCAAATGATTCACTTTATTATCATTCACAATACATGGAATGGTATCGATAAGTTACAAGGAGATGGATTTCTCATCAGGGTGCTATTGTTAGTGCATCAGTATGAATACATATTTTTATTTTTTCACAAATTATAATTGTCTTTTATAAATGCTTCTTCATCACCTTATATGACATAAGTCTAATTAACTTTTATATTAACTACATGCTAATACGTTTGAGCACATTTCATTACCAAACTCTAGATATCCCTACAATAGATCGTCACAAGTTCATTAGGGGCATTACGTAAAGACAGACGTGGGGTTTCAATGACACTTTCTCAACCTGTACTTGCTCCTGCCCCAATTTCAGAAGAAATGTAGTGTGCATCTGCTTAGTCTGAGCAACCATTAAGTTGTTGCCGACAATAACATAGTGATGTACCCGTCCCTCCATCTGCATCTTGTCAACGTGTGCCTCAACCTATTTATTTTTATCAGTTCCAACAGCATTCATCTTCCTCTACAGATCTCAGGCCATCCACATCTGGTAGACTATATATCCATTCTAGACACATGTTCTTAACACCAGGCTTCTACACTTCTGGCCCATTTACACCATATGTTGCCTCCATACACTATTCATGGATTCATCAATCACAACATTCTGAGTTCATGTATACTCAGACGTCTCAAACACTAGTGGATTTTATGAGTTCGTCCAACTTTCAACCCACACATACAGGCTCTGTTCCTACACAGACACATTACTTTCCAGGGGGTACTGCTACTGATGAATTTGATGATGATGACGATAACGACAATGATGGTAGTGGTAGTGGTGATCAGACATGAAACTCTAGTTTGATGGATATGAGTGCTCGAAAAATCGATACTAGACGACAATGAGGACTTCGATCACAAATTCGAAGAAATCAACGTTGTGGAACATGAATATATTTTTATATTTGAACATTATTTTTTTTTCTTTCACAATTTATTTGTACATTTTTTATCACTAAAAAATTTTATAAATTTTTATTTCCTACATTTTACGTAATACATAATTAAATTCTACATGCTTTATGTGAAATTTAATTGATTCATTAGATAGCAAATTTAATTTATCAGCCTTTAATTTATAAATTGTATCTTTATTTTTCTAAAAATTAATTAACCAAAATTTAATTAACAATTAATGGCCACGCAAAAATAATAATAATAATAAAAAATGTGCGAAAAAAACTTGATATAGGACAATTTTTACATATTTTAAAAACTTCTTATAAATTATTATTTCCTAAATTTTACTTAATGTATCATCCAATTCTAAATGTTTTAATTTTAATTTATTAATTTAATTTTCATTAACTATTACTAAATATAATTTATCAAACTTTAATTTATAAATTATATCTTTATTTTTCTAAAAAATAATTAATAAAATTTAATAAATTTAATATATTAACAAATGTGACTGCACGTCACTTGGTGTGGTGTGGCCACATGAAGTGGCGCTGTGCCACCTGGTATGAGCCACTTCATGTAGCGCACGCATGCCACATCCCTTGCTCCGCAGATCGCTCTCCACTTCAAGTGATGTGCGTCGGTCAAACCACCACAAATTTAGAAATACTATTAAAACTGCCACAATTTTAGAAATTTCACAAAAATTACTCTAAAATTGTAATTAGTTTATGTAAACGACACAAATTAAGAAATATCCCACTACTTACAGGGCTGGTGACAAAAATGGCTATTCTGAGTATCAGGTTGAAGAGAGGTTTCGCAGGGTCGATTATAGCAATAGCAGCAAGGGGAAGAACACCTACTCTAACAGCAATAAGTATCTCAAGTACTTGCAGCTAGTGCTTGTGGGTCTTTAATGCCAAGCATATGTAGGGAATTCAGAACTTCTTTAGTATATTATCTCTTCTGTTTTACGTTGTTTGCTTAATGCTTTGGTCAAGTATTAGTAGTAGTCTTTAAAACTGAATAATTTTCTGTATAATTTGCTAGCTAAGTATGGAAATCTGTTAAGAACTTCAGTGTTTGCTTTTTTATGTGCTTGGCTTATGACTATCTTTCTAATGTGAAATAGTCGTTCAGCAAATTGCTAGCCTAATGCATATTATATATGCTTGCATGCAAATGCTAACACCTGATGTTGCTTTTTTCAATATTTTTATATTTGAGAAATTTGGCTCATATTCATAGGGGGTTTGTGTGGAATTGAAAATCAAATTGAACCATATTGATTGAATGTGGACTAATTGGTGTGGTTTTGTCTGACTGTTGGTCTACTTAATTTGATTAATTTGATTTCCTCTCTTTATTTATTTATTGGTTTTTGTTTTGTTGTTATTGTTGAAAAATCGAACCAAATCGAACATATATATAGTAATTTTTCTTTTCGTCTTAAAATTTATTGTGAAGTTAAAAGATGAAGCATAGAGAGTTTTTACATGATGATATCACGTGTATATATTATCTTTAAAGAATTGGCCATTTGTCAACTTTAGACAATATTAAAACCAGTATATTAAAAAAAATGTCAATAGGACAAAGTACATAATAGATTTCCAACCAACACTTTCTTATACAATTTTCATTATATACTTCCAATAAAAAAAATGATGTGTTTTTTTATAAAACATAAACTTTTATTATAAAAATATAAATATTTTATAAATGAAAAGACTTTTTTTTCATTGAAAATGTATGATAAAAATTGTATAAGAAAATATTGATAGCACTCTTCAAGTACGTAATATTCCGATGGCACTAAGAAGTTGGGGGTTTGAATTTCAATAATGACAAAAAAAAAAATGTCAATTATAGCCAATGACAAAAGGAGCTTAGTTCCTCCCATAAAGTCTTATGTAGGAGATTCTATAAAACCAAAAAAAAAGTCAATTAAAAATGGTTTTATTGATATTTTTATTTGTAAAAATTGGAGAAGATTTTAAATTTGAACTTCTTCCGCTACCATTCATCAATTAAGGATGGTTTTATAGTGATTATATGGGTTATTTTCACTTTTAAAGAAACAATTAGGAATGGTTTTATAGTGATTATATGGGTTATTTTCACTTGTAAAGAAACAAAAGGAAATTAAAAAAAAAAAAAAAAGAGAAAAAGAGACTAGAGTTTTTTCTACTAGTTGAATCGTTTTTTCACCAAATTATATATTAACTGCAATTATTATTATTATTTTGGAAAAAGAGAGGAGAAATGCAATTTTAGAACTAGAAACTTTCATATAGCTATTTTTCAGGTAGGATGCTTCATTAGTATTAATTCTTAGTTATTTGTTTCAATTTGGTACAAATGCTTTAATTTTTTTTTTTTTTTTTTATAATTTTGGTATCAGATCTTTAAATTTTTTTTTTTTTTATTTCAACGGACTCGAACTCGAGCAGTAGGGAGGATGAAATCCTCTGGGTACCATTTGGACTACACGTCCTAGATAGATCTTTCAATTTTTAGTTTCACAGCATGCTCGAGAGAGTTAAAAATTAATGACATCATCAAGCAAGAGAGCTCTAACAAACTCAGCAACTTCTTGTCAAAATAAGGAATAGCATGAAATTAACCGGCTTAGCTAAGGCACGAGGAGACTTGAAGTAAATACACTGGGAAACCATAGTGTCTTAAAGACTCGGAAAAAGGACATTAACATTATTATTCACACAAATTTACATAAAACCTCTCTACTAATTAACAGACAGCATCGTCCAGTTTCTCTTCCTTGTCTTATGACCAACACAACAGTATTAATTATACTATATAACCACTCTTCAATCTCTCTCTTTTTTTTTCCTTCCAATTTGATTACATATTATAACCTAATTCATAATCTTGAAACATTCCTTGAGGAACACAAGTAGAATCCCAAGAATTTGAGGTTGCAGATTTGGTCTCAAAGTCATTAGACCACCAAATCAAGCTATCCTTAGACCCATTCATTTCTTTAAAACAATCAAACTCAGCAATCTGATGATCTTCTTGAGCAAGAAACCCTGATGTTTTATCACTGAGGAAGTTTTCGAGTTCTGCCTGGAAAGTTGAAACAGGCTGATTTGGTCCATTGGATTGCTCAACAGCAGCATCAGACACATTATTGGCAATGGGGTTGAAATTATTCTCCATAAGATCAACCTTGGGATTCTCTGAGAGTTGTTGATTCTCTTGATTCTGGTTATTGGACAGCAGCTGTTGCATAAGAGCATTACAATTGAGATTAACAGATTGGAGAAGCAGCTTTTCCTGAAGAGGATGCCATTTGGGCCAAAGTGCAGGATTGTTGTAAAAAGAGAGAGGATTCTGAAGGCTTTGAAGTTGCATATGAAGCTGAAGCCTTTCAAGAGCTGAGCTGCTTAAGGCCATTGATGAAGAAGAAGAAGAAGAAGATGATGGTGATGATGAACTATCTTGTCCGCCATTCGATTCAGCTGATGATATCCTATTAATGTTTGTTTGTTTTCTTCTTCCCAATAGTTTTTTCTTCAACCTTGTGTTCCAATAATTCTTGATATCATTATCAGTTCTTCCAGGTAACTGAGCTGCAATAATTGACCACCTGATAAAAAAAAGATCAAATTAATTAATTAATATGTAATCACCTCCATTTTCCAAGAAATAAATTAAATTGAACCACAATTATCTCACATGCAAAAAGAATCAAGGACAAAGAAAAAGGACAAGAAGTTAATTACCTGCTGCCAATACTGATATAGAGGCTGCAAATGATGTTGTCTTCTTCTTCAGAGAATCCACCATGTTTGATATTAGGTCTCAAGTAATTCAGCCATCTAAGTCTGCAACTTTTTCCACATCTTTTAAGCCCTAAATTAAGAATCAATTAAAAAGTAAATTAAACTCTGTAATCAGAAAGAACATAAATTTAAACGAAAAGGATGTTAATTTATATGTACCAATTTTTTGAGGAAGTGCAATCCAGTTGCCACCAGTACCATACTGTTCAATATAGGCCTTGAGCTTAGCATCTTCTTCAGGTGACCATGGTCCTTTCTTCACATTTGCCTTATCACAGCAAGGAGCCCTACCCATCTCTTGTTTTCTTTTCCTTTTTCCTCTTCTTTTCTCTCTCTGATCTTGAGCAAGAAACTCTAAGATTCAATTAAACTTTGTCTGAGACTGTTGAGAAAATTAAGGACGGGATGACCAAGATTTATAGTTAGGAAGAGTGGGTGATTTCATGTCTTATGAGGACAAAAAGTCATAAACCTCAAATATTTCAACCCAATTAACTTCTCTTCTTTTAGGGTTTTTTCTTCTTTTCCCTTTGTTCTCTTAGGTTCTCTGTCTGCCTTTTTGGATTAGTTTGATGATGCATTTTTCTTTAAACAACATATGCAACTGGACAAATTGGAATGCAAAAAATTTCTTTCTTTAGCATATTTTAATAAAATTACACTGCTTTTTCCTAGGTATAGTAATTAAGAATTGGAAGAAACCTCCATGCATCCTCTTAGTTTGTCTACTAACGTTGAAATGTTCCATTATTAAGCTACCATATATATGTTGATTTTGTTAGGCCATAGGGTTTAATTTGTAGTTTAATTTAGAGCAATGATATCATTACCCACAAAACTAATTAATTTAATGCCAATAACTTGTTTGACTTCTCATGTTATGTTTACAAGCTTTTTGTTAAGAAATTTAAATTTCTTGGAATGGTAACCTAATCCTATATGCCTTGAGAGCTGCAAATGGTATCTTATTTTTTCTTGATAAGCAGATGGTATATTAATTATTCCTAATTTTACAGGAAGTCACTTTTATTTTCATACAAATTAAAAAAATAATCAACGCAATTGATATTATATATTTACTTGTATTTTATTTAATATATCACAACTTTTATTATAACATATTAAAAAAAAAAACAAATAGCTAGTTGCATATGATAAAATTAAGAAATTAACTATATTTTCAAAAGGGAGCAAAGGAGGTCCACAGAACAAACTAACTATTTTTAACTATCTTAACTTAAAAATTAAATGATTTATAGGTGAAGATGCAAAATTAAGAAAATTAAGTGATTCTGTAAGTTCATGTAGGGTTTCCTTAGGATTGCTGCAGTGGAATTAATGAATTTTCAATACTGATAAAGAGAGACAAGAACTACAATTGTTATGAAAACTCACTCAATTATTAAGGGTCTTAAGCAATATAATAAAATATCAATATAAGACATTCCGCCTGTTTATAAAATTGACATTCAAATTTAATGGCTTGTATAGTTAAAAAAAAAAAAATGTTATCCACAATATGCGAAGGCTTCGAACTTTTTTGCACATGAAACGCCCCTAAAATTTGGTAGGAAATGTTTTACTCCTTAATGAACTTATTGAATCATATTAATGGATAGTTGGAAAAAAAAATGTTATATATGATTCACCAAAAAACAATTGTTGTATGGTTTCGTTTCTATCTCAATCTTTTTTCCTCTAGCTTGTATAAATTGAGATTTTCTATATATATTCTGGCTGATAAAAAATTATTAGGATTTAGATTTTTTTAGGGTACGATATGATTTTCTATTAAAATTTTAAATAATAATATTAATCTAACAAAACAAAGTCATATATGTATTAAAAAGATATAAATTTGAAATTATAATTTTTTTTATAAACGTATTTATATTATTAATAAAAAGAAAAAAATCATCTTGAGGAGTATTAAAGGATATCTATCCATTAACTTTAGCCATATTATTATAGCGTTTATGGTATATCCCTTAGCAATTAGGGATATATGATAAACACAATAACAGTATGGCTAAAGTTTTTTGGTAAGCAATATGGCTAAAGTGGAGGGATATCCTTTGATAAGAGGATTTAATATGATGAAAAAATCTTACATAAAACTAATAGACTTAAATCATATTCAGTCTTCTAAAATATTTATTTTTGTCATTTAACCCTGTAACGATTTTTTGTTCATTTAACTAACTAAATTCTATTTTTTGCCACTTTGATATCTATCTAATTCGTAAAACCAAACATATGGTCCATTGTTACTGACATAATACTATTGACTAATTCAAATATCTTTTTTGTCATGTCAGCATTAGAGAGTTTTATGCACATTTTATGAATTGAACATTGAGTAATATAGACAAAAAAATGAATTCAAGTAGCTAAATTGATAAAAAATCGCTGTAAAAAGCTAAATTGAGAAAACAAACATTTTCAATAAACTGTGTATGATTTAAGTTAAACCAATATATCAAAAAGAAGAAATACATCACCATACATGACTATGCGAGGCTATGAGAAGCGGATAGTACAAGAAATTTCAAAACCTTCAATTTTCATTACAATAAATCAATGAGTTTAAAGAAAGAGTTACATAATTAAATAACCATAGAGTATATTTTCTTCCAAATATAATATATATCTTCGAACAAAAGAAAAATTATATACTATCTAACCTAACTCTACACTATAAAATTTTACGTTATTTTGCTTTCCTTTTTCTTTTTTGTTTATGTTATATAATGAACGCAAGATATCATGAAAAGGCCGCAGACCAGCAGTTTCATTCACAAAAACTGGAACTTTTTCAATCAATTTAATTACATGATAATAAAGATCACTAACTAAATCGGAAATGGATTTATTTGGTTTTTTTTTAATTATTCGTTCCCTGATCAGGGTAATAAACATATATGATTCGATTCTAATTAAACTTAATGTATATAGAAAATTGAATAAATAGATAAAAATTAAAAAAAAAAAAACCAAAAGGCAAAATTATTTGCATCCAGGGATTATATATATTGAAGAGAATTTCACATGGTATTGCAACTAACTTCATATCGATTTAAATTATTTTGAAACAATAGCGAATCAATAATTATTAAACTCAATTGTCTAGACACATGGAAGGCCCAAATTTCAGATAAAAGATTAAGTTCTTGACCAGGAAAAGAGGACAAATAAAAATAATTGACTAAGCAAGTCACAATTTTGTCAAAACTCATTGCATTTGGAGGAAATGTTAAAGGGAATCTCATATGGGGAACACATTTTATATGCAGATCTAAAAAATTAATTTTTATAATTATAAATTATATCCATTAAATTTTCGATATGAAATTATCTTCAATGCTACACGCAAACACGCTTTTCCTTATCTTTTAAGATCAGGTAGCAATCTTTTTCATATGGCGAAGGTAAAGTAAAGGAAAACGGAAGGAAGTTTAGGTTGATCAATTAAGCTAACCAATTGGTTTTTTCATGATCACAACACCAGCAATTTCTCACAAAATTAAAACTCATATCTGATCAATTTAATAATCATCCCTAAATGTGACCACTCGGCTAGGGTTTACAATAAAGAATTAATAGATATTGCAATATTTTGAGAAGATTAATTCCGTCTATCACGTTATTTGTTGGCTAATCCAACTATATAGTAACATACATTTAATTATCTTTTTTGTACTAGGCCTTAATTTCATT
Source organism: Balakata baccata (assembly GCA_949630135.1). Classification (NCBI taxonomy): domain Eukaryota; kingdom Viridiplantae; phylum Streptophyta; class Magnoliopsida; order Malpighiales; family Euphorbiaceae; genus Balakata; species Balakata baccata. Next base: position 26,299 of record CATIWF010210865.1, read on the forward strand.
TATGGTTATGAATTTTGCTGTTATTGACTAAAATCACAAATTTTTTTCGTATCCAAAAAATTTATATTTTCGTTTTACTAAAATCACTCACGGCCAGCAGCTACATTAGATTTTTGGTGACATATCACTCCATATTTCTAGTGACATGTCTACTACTACATCAGAAAATTAGTCATAAATAACTTTAGTAAAACGAAAATATAGTTGGATAACTTTTTTTAGACGAAAAAAAAATTATAATTTTACTATAATATAATAACAGTAAAGTTCAGTTATCATCGATGAAATTAAGCCTTTGTAGTGGTTGATATGAATATAATAATTAATGAATCTATATATTTATTACTGTACAATTAGATTAGTAATGCATAAAGAATAGAAAGCTTTTAGAAGAAAGTACCACTCATTGACCTCGATTGCCTAATTTAATATTATTCCAAGGAATTTTAATAATGGAAGAAGAAGAAAAAGAAGCGAAGAACCATCACCCCATGTAAAAATAACAAGAAGAAACTATCAAATTTCAAAAAAGCACTGACTCTTAATTATTTATTTAACTAATAAATTAATCAGTTGATATCTTAATCAACAAATGGACTCAGATATTTGGGGGAGAAGAAAACATGTTTCTGCTTGTCTTTCTCTCCAAACCTTAGAATCTGTACTGTATTTCATCATCAATAAGACCAATCCTTAATTAATTAAGATTATAAATCTTTGTTAGTGAGAGCCGGTAAGGGATTGTGGTCCTCAACACAGGATAAGCTTTGATCACTACAATAATAAGATTGAATGATTGGTGCCAAGTTCATTGCTTTATTGGAGGATATTAGTGAATGAGTTGCATGAGATTCTTTCAATTTAACCAAATATTTCGAATTCAAATATAGAGTATGCAACTATTTTAAATATTGTTGAAAAAGTATTTCGTTGTTCTCTGAATTTTATCTAAACGCACTCTAAATTAATTTGACTAATTTTGGATGCCAAATAAAAGAAACCGGAAGATCATTTTTATAAGCATTGATCAACTATACTTCTGAACTTTCCTAACTCAATGTCTAGTGAACAATTTATTTCGTTGACTTATTGTGGTAAATTAAACAATTGTGAGTATAAATTTTTCTTGCCTAGATCGATTTAAGAGAAAATTATGTAAATTATTTTATTTATATGTCATTTTTTATTAGTTTCATATATAAATTAAGTCGAGACAAATTTTTTTTTTTTATTTAGTACTCTCATAATTTTTTATGAAAATGAGGGTTAAGGAATATATTTTTTCCTTTTCTATTATTATTCTTTTCTCTTATAGTTGGTTCCTTCTATTCTTTTATAAAGTATTTGACAGAATATTCAAATTCGAAATCTCATAGTCTAGTAGGTCACCGGATAATACCAGTAAATTAAAGCTTATTGATATAATAACAGATGGTTTAGCAGGAAAGGCAATTGACTTTTTCATCTAATATGTACCATGGTTAGCGTTTAGTAAGGATAAGCATTAACTTGATATAATAATGTTTAGTTAAGAATGTTATTAGTAATGAAGATAAAGATTGAAAAACCAAGAAAGAGAAGCAGAAAACCCTAATAATTAAGAGTTGTAATTAGGGGTGAGCAAAAACAAACCGAAACTAAAAAGTGAACCGAACCATATTGAATTCAGTCTGTTTGATTAAGTTTATTCAGTTTTCAGTCTATTCAATTTGATTATTTCTAAAAATTTTGATTTTTTCGATTCAGTAGAAAATATTAAAAAATCGATTAAACCAAACTGACCGAACTTTTATATATATATATATATATATATATATATAAATTAAAAGATATTATAGTTTATAATAATTAGTTTTGTTATATGATAGTTGATAAAATACAGTTTATTCTAATTTGTGTTAAGTAATGTTAATTTTATAGTAATTAATAAAATTATGATAATTATTTTAATTTATATTAATTTAAAAAGTTTTAATTTTAGTTTATGGTAATTTGTAAAGTTATAATAATTGATTTTAGTTTAAATTAATTGATAAAATTATTATAATTGATTTTAATTTTTATAATTGATAAAATATGGTAATAATTATAATTTATGTTATTTAATAAATTAATTTACAAAGTTGATTAAACTGAATCGTGATTCATAATATATTAGGGTTCTATTTTTTTATATGTTGGTTCAATTTTAAGCCGAACCGATACAGATCTCTAATTACAACCCATATATAACGTCACAAAGGTTGACAAATTAAGATATAATAGGCTATTGGTGGACTTATATACGTACCAATAATAAAATTGAATTGATAGAATTCTTCGAAAGAGACAGTGATTAATTAAATTAATAATACGTATTAGATAGGTTAGGGTTTTATATATTTAAGTCATTATCTTGAATTCACTTTATGCGTAATCCGCAGTAAACAGACGCAGTTGCTGAGCTCAAATGGGTCTCTACTCCTAATTTCCACCAACATTTGTCAACTCTCTTTTTAATTAATTAATGTTTTAATCTCTTTTGCTTTTTGTGCAACAAACCCATCAACTTTGACCCTCCCTCTAATCTCTTCTCTTCACAATGTTTGTCATCTGTTTCTTTTAATTTTCTTGTATTTTACCCTAAACCCTAAAGTCCGTATTATTTGTTTTTTAAGGGGCAAAAAATGATATTGTTTAAGAGAATCCCGCATCAAATCGAAAGTTTAAAGAATAAAAAAAATATTTATAGTTATGATGCAACTAACTTTAATTTAACTTAAATAATTTTAAAGTAATGGTGAATGTACATATTATTAACCATAATATTAAAATTAGTTAAAATAATCAATAAATTTATTATAAAAGGAAAAGAAAGTCAAAACTATATATATATATATATATATATATATATATATATATAGATTTTTGTCTGTTGGTTGATTTTGGGAAAAAAAGCTTAACGGGTAGAATATGAAGTGTGCATGTGGGTGATGGGTTATGTTTCTATTGCCTAAATAGAAATGGAAGAAATGGGTAAGTAATTACGAGGAAAGTCAGCTGCTTTGACTTTCTCAGTGGCAGTCTAATGTATAACCGTGTGTTAGGTAACATGTGGGGAATGATGTTCTCATATAATTTGACGACTCCGAAAAGCAAAATAATAAAAATAATAAAATATTGATAAAAATTATTTTACTGTTCGTAAATATAAAAAAAGAAAAAGGAGCATCAATTTTAAAAATTATAAGTAAAAATTTTAATTTTAAAAAATTATTAAATAACATAAAATTTCTAAATATAAATAAAAAATGAAACAAAAAGACTGTTATAGTTATTCAAGGGAGCAATTTATTTTTAAGCCCTATAACGTACAAGAACACTTCTTCTCAAGTAACCCATTAGACACCATTTACTTATTCTGAATGTGCCTATTACACACTTAATCATAAATATTATCTCGAACAAACTAATATATAATATAAGTAATTTTCAGGAAAAAAGAAATTACTCAACCGGTTCAACTCGCTTTAACTCCAAATCGTTTTAGATTCATTGACTGAACCGATTTTGACAACATTGTAAACAAGTATTCATCGTGTTCAAGTTTCTAATGAATCAATTTAAATAAACATAAGCGTCCGATTAACTTCCCGTAATGAAATTCTCTTACAAAAGAATTCATACCCTAATTAATGATTCAGTCTGTATATATATAAGAACTCTCCATTCTCCAAACTTATCTAAATTGATTATGTACAATGACATTAGACTGATGCATTATTGATAGTTCATAAAGTAACACATAATATTACTCAGAATCTCAAAGAAATTAAAGGTTTTATTAAAATTCAACCAAAAACATATTTTTTGTACAGAAATAGGCAATAACCCGCCAGCATAAGAATCTTTGAGCCTGAACCTGAACCGCACCATCACGATCGATATAAACGCGTCGGATCAGATTATGCAGGCGCTTCCTCGTATAATAATCATATACATTTAAAATTTGAAAAGCATGTGTCTCAACGTATATAAACATGAAGTGTGTCTGTGGATGTTGAATTTCAAAAAAGGAATCAACATGCAATGCATAAGCTCGTGACCAGTTGTGTTCCAAGTTTCATCAGAAGTTCCAATGCATTAATATATATATCATTGTCCTTCTGAGATGGAACTTAGAACACCTTAGAAACCATTGATTGATAAACAGAATCCTTCCTGAAAGAAGTTGGTGCATCAAATAGTTGTAGTAATTACTCTCACTACCGCTATTCTGATCAAGTTCAAAAGAAAGAAACCTGCACAGGAACGTCAAATCACTCTATTACTGAGAAAACTTAGACCAAATATTCTGGTTGTTGATTATCGAGTGAAGTGTACTTCGAAACAATGGATTCAAAATTGTTGGAAAAAGAACAATAAAAAGAAATATACTCACATTTCCTGTGCATTTATAGCTCTTCATGTATCATGCAGCTTCAAGGTCATGGGGTTGCATAACAGTACCATTCTAGCAACACTAAAAACTTCATAGAAGATTGAATCAAAGGCATAATAATCCTATTAGCCTGAATATGTCTGAAGACCTGACAGATTAAATTGAATGGAGAAATCTAGGTTCCCTTTATTTTTCTTTTTCTGCCAGGAAGATAGTCAAAGTGAGATCAAATATTCCATGAAAGAAATTATTCCATGAAAGAAATTATTTCACATTAATAGCAGCAGCCATGTTCCTCAGTTTCTTAGAAATCTCTGAAAAAGATGGCCTCTTTGCTGGATCAGAGGCCCAACAACTTTCCATCAATGACTTCCATTCTGGATCACACCACGTTGGGATCTCTGGACGTAAAGAGTCATTCACAATCCCTCCTGCAAAGCAAAATGAAGAAACAAACAATAATAATGGAACCATAAAATAAACCATTGAAATTATAATAGTACGACTATGATTATAGTATTCAAGAGTGGAGGCCTCAAAATTATACACACTTAGAAACGATCAATATCTAATCATCTACACAATTGAGAATTATTCCAGAAATTATACAAGAGCAATGAACGTCTTCGATGAATCTTATTCCAACTCATGTCACGTATTTCCAACTGCGACTAGGCTTATAAACTAATAATTATATGAGCCGCAAGGTTTATCTAAACTAAGCAACTTCCATTACCACTAGGCTTATAAAGTTATAATTTTTCTACGCCTTAAGGTTTATCCAAACTAAGCAGCTTAAGTTCTATGAGTCTTGGTCTTGGGGTTTATCCAAGCAAAGCAGCTTCCAGTTACTACTAGGCTTACCAAAGTAATAGGGTTTCCACATAAGGTTTGCCAAAACTAAGCAGCTTAAGCTCTACAAGTCTTGAGCTTTATCCAATCCTTGCCAAAGCACTTTGAAGCACCATTGAACAAGAGATACTTATTATGTAGAACAACCCCAAGTTGTACCATTTCACCCTGGCCACAAAACTTCGCAGGGGATCAGCAAACTGAATGTAGGAAATAATCAAACTCCATCAGCTTACCAAATTACATATTATTATGGCCTCACTTCAGAAAGCTAAAAGAGGTTGGATACATGTGTGAAACTGCCGTAATGAAAGATTCGTTCTATAGTAGGCCACATTTCCCCTTGTGTTTTGGCATGCATAAGAAAACAAATAAACATATGCATATTGAACGAAAGCTGCCAAGGGGGAAAAAAAAAAAAGAAAAAAAAGGGGCCAAGTGACGTGACTACAATCCTACATCAGCACTTCTATTCCCAATGTGAATGGCTTCTTTTTTGGAAACAGTTGTTGACCATTGTCCTAAGGAAAACCAAACTTTTCAAAATTACCTAAGAAAAGAAAAAAATCTTACTTGAACTAAAAATTCGATTTATATATAGTGTGGATGCGCCTTCCCCATAGGATATTAGACTAATAAAAAATCCTATTTCAAAATCACTTATTACATGAAAATAATTCTCAATTTTTTTTGCACATCATTATCTTGCATTTAGAGAGAACTTGACATCCATTTTAAAATTGTTGAACAACAAAAAGCCTTGATTCCATGTGCTTGTTTACATGGAATGTAAAAACAACTTTGTACATTTTCCCCTAACCAACCCCTTCTCTCTCTCTCTCTCTCTCACTTCCTTATAGGCAACACAGCAATGACACTGTTATATTCATCTCAATACTAGCATTCATTTATATGATTAACAAAATCAATTGAACCTAACTTTTCATGAGTAGAACACTTGACCAAATTTCTTACTCTCATGCGTTATAATATATTTTGTTCAGCTATCAACTTGAGTCTTGACTTCTCAACAAACTAATTATACCATTGTTTTTTTCCTCTCATTACCTTAGGAGAGCCACTCTGTCCTCTCAAGAAATCCCTCTAAATATGAACCTTTTAAATTTTCTAAAATATAGGATAACCACAAAGAGTTTTTGTGTTCTATACACAGCATTTGTCAATAAGAAAGGGGAATACATAAAAAAACTGTTAATGCAGTCTACTTACTTAACAGTGCTTACCAATTATGGAGGCACAATGAAGACCAGCATAAGGTTCTTCCCCCGTGAGCAATTCCCACATAACAATGCCGAATGAGTATACATCAATCTGCAACATAGGAAACCTTATGGTATAAAATAACATGTTACTTTATACCATATCAGATTTAATTTATAGCTGAGAAATTTTACCTTTTCCGTCACCATGTGGCTTTTTCCACTCAGAAGTTCAGGTGCCATCCAGGGCAAAGTTCCACGAACTCCACCTGACACCAAGGTGTGTTGTTTCACCTTTGATAAGCCCAAATCACCAATCTATCAGGCAACATATAATGGGTTAGTTCCCAAAATCATGCCTTTCAGAACCTATTATTATCATTCCTTTACTGTAAGATTTTGGACAAAATCATACAGTTGTTAAATTGAACTAAACACCAAACAAATACTAAAACTCATAAAATTTTACCAGGGCATAACATACTTAATAATTAATTAACAGCAGGCTATGTAAGAACTTCAAAAGCACTTAGGACAAAAAATAATGGATGACAAAAGAAAAGATGTGCCACGTTTTGATGTGATTCCCACATTTTATTCTCGGCTTCATACCTTGCAAACAGGCCGTTGTGGATCTCTCATATTTACTAGGAGGTTTTCACACTTCAAATCAAAGTGAACAATATTCTTCCCATGCAAATACTCCATCCCAAATGCGGCATCCATAGCTATAATAAGTCTCTTACGACGATCAATTGTTCTGTCCAATGGCATAAAGTGTCAATATGTCTTCCTTCCAAGAACATTTTGCCGTCTCCTTTTTCCTTTTATAATAAGCTTTACCTTTACAACAATGCTCCATTTATACTTCATAAACAACAAGAACTAGCAACAAAGCACTACCAAAAATATTTATATATAAAACCAGAACATCATCATCAACTTGGTTACCTGTCTTTCTTCTGCAAAAACTGTTTCAAAGATCCATTAATCATAAATTCTGTCACGGTTGCTAAAGACCCATCAGGACCATCACGAACGATGCCATAAAAAGAAACAACATTTGGATGGTGCAAAGAACTTAATATCAAGGCCTCCTTCCAGAAATCAGCAATCTGCAGAGACAGATAAATGAAACAACAATTATTACATAATCAATTCCATTAAAATCAGATATTTCATCATAAGAACAGAAGTATTTCAGTATCAAATTAACAATTATTTCTACCAGTGTTAGATTCCTAACAGCAGAGACAATGTAGGTACAATAGGCAAATGATGTTAACTGTTTGGATAAACATCAACCCATGACTGTTGCCACTGCCAACATGCAGCATCAGCTCAAGTGGGATACACCATAAAGTCATGTTGTAAGTAATTCATAAACAAGAACAAACAGGAAAACATTTAAAATGGAAATAAGCAAAAGTAAGGCCTCCAAGAATCAGGTGCATCAATAATCAGAGTGAGCCAATCATATAGAAGCTACATGCCAGAATCAGATGCCAAATAGTTATTTTCCCCTCAAATTGTACACAAACTAAAAACTCCATGCATGACCATTGAGTGCAGTGACAAGCTTCATGAGTCCATCTTAATGTTTCTTTCATGCCCAATGGAAGCTTTAGAGCCTATGCTAATACTGTCATTTAAGCACAGTAAACTAGCACTTAAAGCACTGTGCTAGCAGATAATATGCAAGAAAACAAAACAAAATTAGACAAAAGGTATGGCAAAAGAAAAGAAAGTGCACAGGCCCTACAAAGATTGTCATCAATGATAGAAATAGATCCATAAAAGTTCTCCAGAATGTCTTATGCATTATGCTGAAACTACATGCTCCCATTATAAGCTTCATATTTAATTCCTCAATTTGCAATATACATTTATGAAAATCATGATTGAAAAGTTAAAGTAAGCTCAAATTTCATCCAACCATGGTTTACTAAATAAATTTATTTGAAACTACATGTTCTTGTTATAAGATCCCTACATACTTCTTCAATTTGCAAGAGACATTAATGAAAACCATGCTTGAAAAATAGAAAGTAAGCTCAAACTTCATCTAACTATGGTTATTATTCAAATTCATCGCTTCTCTACTATTATATAAACACAGTTAACTAGCACATTAGATTTATAATCTAGCATCCTCAAGGCTGGCACTGCTAGTCGCCCAGTTTAGTAAAGCAGCTGAAATATCCAAAACTATCATAAGCATCCTGGATGCTGAATTAGAAGTACCATTATATCACATGAATACTGGAATAAAAAAGAAAAGGCTATATGAAATGAAAAAAAATAATTAGCATAAGGTTATTGACAATACCAAGCGCTCTCTTTCAGAAGGCCTCCCAGCAAAGCAGCTTGCTTTTATTCTCTTTATAGCTACATCAGAACCCTTCCATTTCCCATGATACACAGCTCCATATGTTCCTGAACCTAACTCACGGACCTCCTCTAGATCATCATTTTTTATTGTCTGAACACAAAACAAGCAACCAGTTAAGATTTAAGCACAGATTGACAGTGGCATAATTTACTATACAACAAACAAGAGACAATTATCCTCTAGGATACAGAACAAGAAAATCAATCATGCAAATGAGAGACATGTAACAAGGACCTGTAATCCTCTTTCAATAGCTTCTGCCTCAGCCTTTGTCAGCTCAATTTTGTTGGTGTTTATGTTGTCATTATCAGAACCCAACTCTGATTCTTCATAAGCAATCTGCAAGAAAAGCAGAATATTAGAAATATAAGGTGGAACAAAGCAAAATGAAATGCCTCTTTGAGCAATAGTTCATAGACACTTACCACTGCTTCAGATTCCTGCAGAGTTGCTACTTTTGGTATAGAACTATGATTTCCAGTATCAGCGGTTTCTTCAACTCTAGCTTTCACCTCCTCAGCCTCTTCCAATGCTGCTTTCTTTACAGTAGCAATAAGCTCAGGTAAGAAACTTAACCTGTCAAGTGAAAGCTTTGGATCTCCCATAACAACAGAAGGGTCTTTTTCACCCACTTTAACAGCATCACCACTTTTATCAGCATGGATAGGCTCCAAAATTGTAGCCTCACTTTCAGTAGGAGTAATCCTGTTTTGCTCCAGATGAGGTACATTAGGCATATCCAAGTTTTCAACCTTTCCTACATCATTTGCTCCTTCCATGCTGGGTAAATTTATCTCTCCTACTGTTGCCACTTCAATAATATTGCAACTATTTAACTCTGAATTGCAACCAGAAGTACCTGAAATTGTGGTTGAGTTCCGCATTTCACCTGAGAGTGGTGGTTGGATGGCATCAGGGCTAGACAATTGCTTATTCTCTGAAACATTATGATTGGGATTCAAATTCATAGGATCACCATAAGCATATTCCAGGGCAGTTCCATTAAGACCCAATATTCTCTGCGAGAAATCTACCCTTGAGTGCTGATTATCCAAGCCACAGCCCTCCAATGTGCCCACAAGAAGTGCTGGATTAACTGTACCATTTACAGGTGAGGTTGCAGTGGATGTTTCATGCGGAGGAATACCATGAGGAGTACCATGCACCGGGGTTTGAACATTTCTCCATAAGTGCTGCGGATGTAAATGGCCATGTGACATCGGGTAAGGATTTTTTGTCCCATAGGCACAAAGAAAATTCCCATACCGAACTGGATGTTCTTCTGTGCTAGGAAAATGTGGGTGGTGTAAAGCAGCCATTGGTTGATCATGAAATGTCTCATTACCCATTTCATGTCCAGTTCGATGACGAATATAATTTGGTGAAGCATGATGGCCATCCACCAAATTAACATGCCCTAGAGGATAATTAATGCCTGAACCATCCACAACATACTGATCGTTTATTCTTCCTGATCCAGACATATGAGTTCTTGCTTCATCAGCATGAGCATGTGGATTCAACTGCTGCAGATTCCGTCCTCTTTCATGGTTGTGAGCTCCACTGTACATGGAGCAAAGATCGGAATTCTGATCTTTCAGATATATTGCATGGTGAACCTTAGGATCTGCATTCAACATGAACTGTTCCCTATTAGGGTGGCACTCAGAACATGGATTAGGAACCTGGTGAACTGCATTTCCTATGTTCGGATGCTCCAAATACAGTTGATTTCTTTGGAGAGCTGACCTGCAATGCTCGCAACCAGAGTTTCCTTCGACAACACTAGAACCATGCAGTAAATTACCAGGAAAACCAGCCACATCACCAGATACAGCTCCAGAAGGCATCCAAACTACATTTTCTGCATATGGTGACTGGTGGTCATATACAGGATGATGATTTAGTTGTGACCGAGCATATTCTTCAGATACTCTATCCATACCTCTATCAGAGAATTCTCCAAACTGCACACGGTACCGAGTAGAAGGGGGTGAATTTGGAAACTCAGGAAATGTTCTTGGATCATTGTGCCCATGGTGCCTGGGAGAATAGTATGCTGGACTCCATGGAGCTTCCATTTCATTGTGCCTCTGGGGAACTGCAATGTGATGCAATTTAAACTGTGGAAATGACAAATCACTACTTCTTTGGCTATGAAGGCTACTATCAAGATTCATAGGATTAAAAAATTGTTCCGCTACATGGATATCTTCAAATGCATTTATCAAAGCAAAGTCAGCTTCCTGCCTTCTGATATCAGCCCCGTCATTCAGATTATTCAGAGCATCCACATACCTCCTCTCAGACTCCCTCTCATCCCCATCCACATAATGAGACGCACCATCTTCCTCTGGATGAGATGACAGAAAAATCCTAAGCCTAGTGAACCCATCAGCGGAACACAACTTATCATACTCCTCCATCATATTAGTCACATCATCATCATTCACAACTGAAACCAAAGCATCAAGATCCTCATCAGGCTGTTGGTACTTCAAAACCGCTGCCCCCTCATAAAGCTCCCTCATTTTACTCATCAGTTCCTCAAAACCAATATCCCTTGGCAAACTCACAATTCGAGTCTCTCCACCCACATACCGCAACTTCCCATCCTGAGGCCGAGGCATAATAATGCCCAAGAAACTACACAGTAATTTAACACGCGGAGCTTCATCGTGTAAACCAAGGTTCGAAACATGGGTGGAATAAGCTACAGATGTAGGGGTATCCATCAAGTGAAAAGCTTGGAGAAGGTTTTGCTGAGCCTCGTTCAAGCAGTGGATGCCCTTATTACACATGGAGTATCACCAAAATAATATAAGACAAATAAATTTGCCAAACTGAAGCCTAACCCCAAATGCATAACGAGATACTTCGCTTATTATATTCTTACAAAGCAAAATCAATCTCCCTTTTTTTTTTTCACTTGGCAGCTCATCAGAAGACTCTAAAATCATCAAATCTCGATAAGCATCATCCAAAACAAAAGGACCCAAAAAAATTTATATTCAATCAATGGAAAATTGCGATTGCGGAGCAGCTCAAAAGCACCTCAATTAAACAAAAGAATTCCGGAAACGAAATAAATATAATTCCTCGGATATAAACAAGAAGAACAAAATTACCTGATAAAAAAGAAATCTAAAAGTTTAGAAGTCTCTGGAAATCGGGAAATGAAAAAGAAAAAGGTGTCGGTTGAGAATGAATTGAGGGTGCCGAGAAAAGAAAAAGGAAAAGGAATAAGTAGAAAGAGGAGGCGTTGTTGATAACCGCCATAGGCAAACAAATTAAATTGTTTAAGGAAGAAAAGAGAGAGGAAGAAGGGAGTTGGACAGGTAGTGACACACGTGGCAGTACCTGCTTTCAGCAAATTTCTCCACTCTCGGCATCTTCTATTTAATCTACCGAGTACATGCCGTCCGCTTTCTCTTAGAAATCAATTAACGCCTAAGAGCGTGTCATTCATTATGGGCTGTTTGGCCGTGAGTATTTTTTTTAACTAGGAAATTTCATGGTTTGCCATCTCTTTTATTTTTTTTTTTATAATTACTGATAGATTTTTTTTACAATTTTACTGAAAATAATTTTTTTATTTTTGTTTTCTCAAAGCAGAAGAATCATCTTCTCTAACCTCCCTTCTCATTTGCAACTCTCTCTTCCTTCTTCCCATCAAGCCAATACTTTTTCCTTTCACCATCAGCGTCATCTTCACCACCACAATCAAATTTCATTTCAAAATGGATTGATTTTATGATATTCTTTTATTGACGTTCTTCTGTGAGTTGAAAGAAACCAAATCTAATCAAATATTACATTCAAACATTTATTCTATTTCATAATTAGTTGTGGAGGCAGATAAGATGATTGATCTTATAGAGAAAACAAGCAAAGAAATTGCGGTGGCTCGTCAAGATGACACAGAAGAGAAGATGGAGGGCGATGCCTTTGATCCTTCAATGCAGCCAAACTCAAATTTTTTCAATTAGCTGAACCTCTTCATTGTGGCTTTTTCTTTATCTTTAGAAGATTGCAAAGAAGAGGATACACGGTGTCAAAAATGATGAAGCTAAGGCCACCACATCAAAATATTATGAAGTATCAAGAAGGAAATGAAAATTGTCATGCTTATATTGAAATATCCTAAAAATATACCAAATATCTCAAGATATATTCGAAATATTTTAAAGAATTCCTTCTAGTGGCAGATAGGAAATAGATTTTCTTGGCATGACTTTTAAATATAGAACTTATCAGCCATATCCTCACATAGGACAAGAATTACTACAATTTTCTGATGATGATCTTTCAGTAAAGCAGATTCGCTAGTTCCTTGGTATAGTCAATTATGATATGAACTTTATTTCTCAATACACTCAACATACTTATCCTCTGCAATAATTATTAAAAAAGAATCCCCCACCATGGGCAGATGTGCAGAGCCAGGCTGTAAAGAAACTAAAAGAAATATGCTCAAATCTTCCACCTTTACATATACTCACAAATTGACAAAGAATTATTCAGACTGATGCTAGTGACGAATATTGGGAGGCCATCTTATTAGAAGAAAAGGAAGGAACACAACAAATATGTGCTTATGCCAGTGGCAGATTCAAGGAATCTTAATGTCACTACCATTCAACTTTCAAAGAAATTTTAGCAGTGAAAAATGGTATCAAAAAGTTTGAATTTCACCCGATTGGCCATGAATTTCTTGTTCTTATGAACTGTTCCTCTTTCTCGAAAATTCTTGAGTTCAAAGGAAAACAGCTCCCACATGCACAGTTGCTAAGGTGGAGTGAATGGTTCTCCAAATACTTCTTCATAGTTCAGCATATAAAAGAAGATTATAACCTAATTTCTGATTTATTATCAAGGCCTCTTGCAAAATCTAAATCTTTAAAATTAGTAACATCAGTTCAAACAATTCCCTTAATATTCATGGCTTCTCCTCCACCACCATTTGCAATAGATCAAAAGTTCCCATCAGGATGGACTTTCACCAAATCAATGTCTCGTGAACATAAGACTCAAAAGATAATAGATGCTCAACTAGGTGCTATCAGAATTCATGGAAAAACTTATATTTTTCCAGAAGTCTTTCACCCTCAAATCCTTTTTATGGAGATTTTCAAAATTCCTATCTACGATCCTTTTCCTGATGAGTCTCTATACATGCTATGGTATCTATGTGCAAAAAATTATATGGCTTTTGAATTTACTCCTTTACTATGGTATAATGCTTTGGCTACTTAGACATTGCCTAAAGTTCTTAACTTGGTTCTAGCCATTAGGAATTTGGAAACAGTTCTTCTTTAAAGCATTACATGAAAATTGGAGTATCGATGTTCCGGCCAAGGAAGTTCATACCATTATTATCCTTAAATGATTTGAATATTGTTCTATCATAGAAAATTATCAGACTTTTCCATATTCCTTATGGAAGAATTGTGATCAATATCCTACAGAAGCTAGGGAACTTCAAAGGTATATGGCTACTAGAAATGCTTACATCCCCAAGTTTATCTAGCCCGATTATGAAAATGATGCTATTTGGGAAGAAATACCTCCTGAATATCTGAAGCAACTAGATGCTGCTAAACTAACCACCAATGATAATAAAAATAGGTAAGGTGGCCACTCCAAGTAATTCAAGTAAAAGACGTCTTTGTACTGGTAGAAGGGTCTTTATGTCCAAAATATCTTCAAAATATATCTGAAATATTTCTATGTCCCAAAGTATACTGAAATATATAGCCAAGATATTTCCAGAAATTTTCTCATAATAAATTCCTTGAAAATTTCTAAAGTTTACCCAAAATATCATCAGGATATACCCAAAATATTCCCGAGTTATTTATAAAAAATTTTTAAGGTATCCTCAAGGTATACCAAAATGTTTGTTTGAGATTTTGTGATGTTTTGAATTTTGATTGATCTATTATTCTTTTTCATCTTCTTTAATGATTTAATTACTCTTGTTCTTTTATTATTTTTTGATTTAATGATTTAATTACTCTTGTTCTTTTATTATTTTTTGATGAAAATTGAACTAAGATATCCCTAAATTATGTCGAAAATATATCATCTAACCATATTTTGGAGTGATTTTAATATTTAGGAACTGTTGTAATTTTAGAAAGTTATTTTCAAACAGACCCTCTAACACTTAATACATTGATATTCCAATATGTCGAATATTTAATACATTGATATTTCAATATGCCGAATATATTATACGATAAATCTAAAAAAAAGTACAGTAATCTATACATAGTGGTGTGTAACCTTTGCGTTACATCAAAAGAGATAAATTTAGATAATAAATGAAATAAATAGTATAAATTTGTAGCAAAAATAGCATAAATTAGTCTTCATAAAAATATGGTAAAAAATCATAGTTATTATTTTACTTTATAAAGAAAGAGAAGAAAATTGATAATAAAATTCTAAACTAATAGTTTAATTAAATACTGATTCATAAGGAAGTTGAAGATTTTAGACTAATTAAGCACAAAAATTTAAATAAAATAGTAAAATTAAGTGTTCATGAATTTAAATAAAAAAAAAGGTAAAAATTCTAAGATTATCAAATCTAACATTTAATGAAAGACCAAAATTATATAGCATTTACTTAAAATTTTTAAGACACTTTTATTTTTTATGCACTTTACTTTGTTGTCTCTTGATAGCCAATTTTTAGCATTTTAAGTACGGCCAATTCTTAGCATATTAAGTTATTAAAGAGGGTCTATAGCTATATATAAATGGGAGTGGAGAAGCCTTTCACTATTTGATGACCATTTTTTAATGAAATATGGTGATGCTAAGGTAATATATATATAAATTTCCAATACGAAATAAATTGAATACAAATTATCTCATGTAGAAAGTATATATTATAAGGCATCTTTTATTGTATACGTAATAAGTTCCATTCACATTTTTTAAGTTAGATATTTGAAGTTACTTAGAACATTTGGAATCATTGCGGTAAGAGCATTATCATCCATGCAATTAGAAGATGATTGTAAATGCTGAGTTATACTGCTACATTATTAAAATTTTATTTGCACTTTTAAATATATTTTATCCATGTAATTTACATCAATTTTAATTAATGGGATCCAATTAATATTTTAATATATTATATTCAATATTAATAATTAAATTATTTTTTATTGTTAAATAAATTGAATTTTATTATTATAAATTAATTAATATTAAAAGTAATAATTTTAACATTAATATTTATTAAAAGTAATAATTTTAACATTATTAAGTATAATTAAATACTTAATTAAATAATTAATTATATTAACCATTAATTATATATTTATTAATTTTAATTATATAAATAAATCAATAATTTTATTATTCATTAATTTTGTTTAAATTATTATTAAATAATACATGTAGGACCCACAACCTTTTTTTTTAATCACTTAAAATTGTTTTTCTCTACTTGCTAAATTTGAAAGCTTGCAAAATTGCAAGTAGGATCTCCATTCATGCAATTAAATTTACAAGTGTCATGTAGGATGTTGAAATTTGCTTTAATAGCCGATGAAGATGCACTAAGTCCTATTCTCATCTCTTCATAAATTTGGATATTTGAGGTCATTTGGAATATTGGGAATCACTGTTTCAATAGAATTAAATAATGGTTGTATTAGCTTCTGTTGGTCTACAATATGCATTCAGTAATAATAAATATACTTATTCTTTTAATATGTCATATATTTCAGATTTAATACTATACATGAGGAGTCAATAGCAAATAATGTGAACATTTGCCAAAACATCCATGTGAATTACCAATATAAAAGGATAATAATATAAATGTAACACTTATGGATATCACTTATACTTATATCATATTATCATATATTTTATAGAATAAGATATAGTTCTATTTATAATGAGGGATAAATTTTTTTTTTTAAATATATAACATCAATTTAGTAAAACATAACAGCTTGACTATATATATATATATATCACATCACTGCATATTCACTATATAATACATGTACAGATATACAATCCAAAACATAAAATACATGTCCCTATACATATATGCAATGCAAGGAGAGAGATTGGTGAGATTTGGCCGGTGACCTGTGTTTCATATCTTCTATACAGAATGCACCTCCAAAATGAGCTAATCACTCGACTCTGTCTGAAAATAATGCAATTTGATGAGTTGCAATTCAATGAGAATAATTATCAAATGCTTTCTAAAGTACCAAGCCAATCGCAATTACAAGTAATAATCGTCATTCTATTTATTGATATCATATGAATATAAATAATATTAAATCATGTAAATATTTCATTTGCTTATGCTTATATCTTTTTCTTTTTGTTGTAACCAGGCTAAACAGACATTGTTTCAGGTTTCCATGAAAACATTTGCATTTACTAGCTAGTTT